>VZRL01006283.1:463356-652345 GCA_013397895.1 Origma solitaria | reverse complement strand
AAAAAAAAAAGGGGGGAAATAAAAAAACCCCGCTCTGTAAAAAATAAAGTAGAAAAATATATTAGACAAAGAAAAAGTGATATTTTATTTGGATGTCTTCTGCATAAGACAAAGGAATGCACTCTTTTTACTGTATCACAGTACACAGATCCTGTTACTGTAGAGGGTGCATATGGAAGATCAATTATCTCTATATATTCTCTTTGACTACCAGCCATGAAACTGAATACTAACTAAACATGAAATCACAATTTAGGAGTTAAAATATTTCAGAGAATTTCATGTAACTTGCTGATCTTGGCTAATTCATGTTAAAATCCTCCTTTGCTTCTACAGAAAAATCATAACCATGGGCAGCATGAATTTCCGTGGATGAGCATTTTTAACTTCTTGGAACAAAATAAAAACTTTTATTGGGATTGGAACTTGTAAATTAAAATATCTAATATCAGAGCTGTTTTTTAAGATTAAGTATTACTACATTTTTCACTTAGATATCAAATTCCAGAGAGTAAGCCCATCTTTGGCCATCTATTAGAAAACAAACAATATTTTTGTCCAAACTGCCCCATGTTTTGTTCTGTTTCTCCAGATTCCTGTTCCACTACAATTGCCAAAATGTTAGGCATTGGTTTAATTTAAGTGGGCCTCCCAAGTCATGTCAAATCAATCCGTGAGAGTCTTGAACTCATATTTAAATATTGGGAGTCATGAGATTAATTGTAAATGGTTTCAAGACTTCTGGTGATCTGTGACCATTTGGAAATGTAGAGAGGAAACACAAAAATACACATTTCAAAAGCACTTCTGTGCTGGTTTGGACATTGGTAGAATTAAAGACGTGCTAAATCTCAGAGCCACACTTATATTTTTTCCTCTTCTGGGAGAAATCTCTCAAAAACTTCAGGGCCCTCGTCCTTTTATAAATATATTTGGTTTTAGGCCGTGATGGTGTCCCACATTTCTGCAGACTTTTTCTGAAACTGTAAGTAAATATGAAGATAGTAGGAAATCATTATTTCAATTACTACTCCTGCTGTGAGTATAAGGCTCTGCCTGACAAACAGTGCATGACTTCCATTCACATAAACTTCTCTTGGAGTGGAAAAGAATAAATCAATACACATAAAGGCACTTTTGACCATAATTGAAACAATAAATTATTAGTTACCAATTAAAGCTGTTCAATCTTTCCTTGCTGTCTTCTCACCCAGGTGTGCCATGAACCACTGTAAGAAACCCACTTGTATTGGGGTAAAAAACAATCAGGTACATTTTTTCTGCCAAGTGATTTTTCTGCAAGAGCTATGCTTGATTCCAGTAACAGTGTGACTGTACAAATTGTCATGGATCAACTGCTGGAGCAGTCAAAGTAGTGGGAACACGTGCAGTATTGTCACCAAACCCACTGTCATGTCAAGTCACAGCCTCAGGCATAAGAGTGGAAGATCTGATTGGGAGCCCAGCTCTCTCTCATCATGGATGAGATTTCCAAGAAGTGTGGAGGAGGCTGCATGACTTCCTCCAGCTTTGTGAATCGAACACAGGATATTCCTTTCATACATGTAATAATAAAAAAGAAAGTATGGTCAGCTGTTTTGGACTGGGATTTTTATTTCTTTTTACTTAAATTATTTACATTCTGATCAGTCTTAGCAGAAGATTTTTTCACTTTTTTTTTGTTTCAGTCACCAAAAATCTTTTTTTATAGTATCAAAAATGTATGTGAACCCTTCCCTGAAAAATGCATCTTTGACTATTTCTGTGACAGTTTCCACAGCTCATTAATTTTTCTGTTTGAATATATTTATGAGCACAAAATATTCTCCCTCCCCATAAGCTCTCTTGAGAAAGAAGGGGAGAAGAGACTTACACTGGAAGTACTCATTGCATTAATGATTTGGCTCTATTTATAGTTTTCAGAAATATAATCTGCATGTTTGTGCTGTCCTCATTCACCTGAGAAATCTTCCTTTGTGCTAATAATTCCATTGAAGTAATCACTGTTTGAGGAGCCAAAGTGTGTTATGTAGCCAATTCCCATCACAAGCCATAATGCACAGCTGCAAAGCTCCAGGAGACCACTGAAAGGCATCCTGAAACTTCACGGTAGTGGCAGGAGGGAAAGGGAGGACACCTGGTCCTTCTGGCATTCACCTAGAACTGCATGGTTATGTGCAGAGAGTGGGGAAGGGGAGGAGAGACACAGTTATAGTCAGTCTGGTTATTCTTCCATTTAATCTTTAATCACCACAAAGGGATTTTTGTGATGGGTTAATTTTTTGAGCTGTTGGAGATGTCAGGGTAGCCAGGAGTCGTTGGTTCGCTGGATTCTGTAATGGATGTCACACCGCAATTCTGCTTTCCTTGCTTCTTCTCAGGGCTCATTCCTGTCCCTTTCTCTTTGAAAGGAACGTTTTCTGCAAAAGGACCAGTTTATCTGACTTTCCATAAAGACTGTTCTCATTACCCAAAGTGGTTCAGGCAGAGGCAGCTCAGCTGCACGCAGCACACACCACTGCACTGTGCTGCAGGAATCTGCTGCTCCTGAAGACCTGAAAGCTATTCTCCTATCTTCCTGGCATTCCTAGAACTCTGTCCCACAAATCCCTTCTAAAAGAGTTTGTCCACACCAAGGATTACACAGAGCTAAGGTAACCTCGCAGGGCAAGCCACACGCCTGCAGAGCTCATTGCCAGCGATCCCGGCTCGGGGCTGAGCAGGGCTGCATTTCGATTGCTCCTCAGTCTGTCAAGGACTCCCAAGGAGCATGGCATGCAAGCACGGCAGGGTCCCTGCTGACACACCCATGGCTTCAGTGCTTCCCAGACACGCTGAAGTTGATCCAAGAGCTGTGGTTCAGGTTGTAGAAGACCAGCAACCACAGAGGGCAGGCATGGACTTTGTGACCAGAGAGTAAGAGAGGAAAAATATCCCCAGAGGCAGCTTCAGTTCTGGCATTTCCTAACATCTGAGTGCATGCCTTTTAAACATAGCCATCCTTTTTCTAGTTCATGTACCCTAGGAAAAAATGGTTGCAAATAACAATATGTCAGGGGGAAGAGGTGTCCTGTCACAGTTTTAAGCAGCATGTTTTAGAAGACAACACAGCTGAATCTTACCATGAGCTTTAACTTCCTAATTCCTGAAGTGCCAACAACAGCAAGCAATTCAATAAGAAAACAGATTTCTGACAAGGTTCTGCCTGCAGCACACACTTGATGGGGTAAACACTTGAAGAAAGGCCATTTGACACACTATACCCAAAAGTATCAATAAACAGCAGTCCAGAGACCTCTGCTCAGAGAGCAGCATTGACAGAGTCCTTCATACAAAGCCAGAGGAAGCCATGTAGTGAACAGATCGTTTACATTTAATGATTCAACCATTATCCTACTTAAGAAACAAGGCAGTATCCAGGATGTTTCAATCTCTACTTGACATGAAAGGCAAAAGGTACTAGTTTAAATCTACTGGTGTGAATCTGGAGGGCTTCTGCTTGCTTACTGCTATAGAGACTAATGGAATACAGTTGTTACCATGTTCTAGGGAGCCCTGGGCAGAGATCAGAGAGTATGTACAGTCCCACCAGTACAGATGTTGTGTGCAGTCAGTGGAAATTCAGTCAAATACTCGTAATTGCTAAAGTAATTAAAGCTCATTACTGAAAGTAAACATAACCGCCAAAGTTAGTGCTCCTGAAGGAGTAAGTGGCATTCCTCATTTATTCACACTGGAACCAGAGGAGATCATTAGGACACAGATAAACTCTGGGCTGACAGAGGAGGAGTACTTTAATGAGGAAAGAGTTACAAGAGATGTTAATATGTTTATATATGTAAATTGTGACAAATTTTAAAAATAATACTGGATGTGGAATGTATTCCCTGGAGTGGAAGTGGGAGAGGAGAGGAGAGGAGATGACTATGAGAGAGTTTTACTCTCTTTTATGGTAGCAGAAATGCACTGATATTGTAAAATATATATATGCATACAGTCCCACTGGACTGCCCACTAAAACATACTAATGTGGAGAGCAGGGAAAGGTGTCTGATGGATCAACAAGGCACTGAGCAGCAGGGAGCTGGGCTGCCAATTTCAAAAATGTGAATTGATACAATCCAATATCACAGCTCCACCAGTGGCCTCAAGGTAGTTTATCTCAAAATCTTTTTACTGTTAAGCCACAACTTGTAGCTCTTTAGGCAGCCCCACTGCTACCTAGTGAGGAAAGGGGTTATTAGATGGGATTTTTCCTGTGTACCATTGGTTTAATTTGGGAAATTGTACTTTCATGAAAGAAAAAAAAAGTTTTTAGGTTCAGCATCTGGTCTGGATCAAGAAGCAGAATTTAATCAGTGCATGTAGAGGAAAATCAGTGTACGTACAGTATATGTGCACCTATATATAGCCCCATATATAAGCACCTACAGTTTTGCATACATGTACATGATCAAATTACACACAGAGAAAAGCCTTTGCAGACACACATACACCTCCACCTGTATCTGTCTCTACAATTTCACCTACACATGCCAATATACACATCTGCACTTCATGTTACATGCATAGATGTCAGTGTATGAAGGGATGTGTGTGGTCAGGTGCACAACATGAGGCACATTTCTAAGTTCCTGCTGCCGTCACTGGAGTTAGGACAGGTGCCTGAACACAACTGTTCACAATGACCTGAGACATTCTCTGCTATCCAAAAGAGACTCACCAGCTTGGCAGATGTGATACTGCTTAGCTGACCTCAGAGTGAGCATCATTTGTTCACCTGAAGAGCTCTCAAACCTCCATTGACTGTCGTGACTAAATTGCCATTGACTTGTAAGAAAACTTAGGCAGCCAGCACACATAACAACACCTATACGAAAGCAGCAATGTTTAGCAGTCTTAACCTCGAACAGAATCCCAGTTGTTATTGCAGATGTATGAATTCTCTCATCAATTTAACTTGGAAAAAGTTGTAGTTGTTTGCCCAGCTCATAACATTGAAAGCACAAAATGGAGTGGAGACCTCTTCAGCTCTGCAAAAACTGTGCCTGCTACAGCTCTAAGTGGGAAAACAATTTTAGGTATTTTTACATGTTTTTCAGTGATCGACCAGTTGTATACCTTGACTGATTTATGTTTATCTATTGCAACATGCAGGCAAAAGGCAATCATCTTGTCACAGCTAAATTTATCCTGCTATTGCCCTGTTCTGGATTACTACTTCTTTCACACCTGAGTACTTCTACTGTGCCTCAGAGAAAAGAACCATTTTCGTTTCTGAGAGAAAATGAACTGTTTTCTCTACAGTTTGTTTATGGCAGGCTATAATATTGTTGACATTTTTGTATTGAATATTTTATTGTATTCAAATTTCTTCTCACCCTCAGAAAGCTCTTCAAAAGCAAGGAAAATTCAGCTGAAATTGGTCCATTCAAACTATTTATCAAATTTACCACTTAGCATTTGGTGTGCTTAATGCTTTAACATAGTTCATAGGTGTACTGTCCCTACATAACCGGGAAAAGCAGGGCCCACCTCCAGCTGTTCCAGGAGGAAGCAATCCCCAACACACCAGAGGCTGGACTGACCACAGTGGCTGCATAACACACCTCTATTGGGAGGCAGAGATTCCCTTTGCTACCATCTCTCTGTTGTATCTCTGCAACAGGTCAGACTGTCAGGCTCAGGGAATAAGAAATTTCCTTTCTGTTTACAGCCATCTTCCTACTTTTTGTATAAAAAGAGCTGCCATCACTACTTTTTCCAAAAAGCAAACATCAAAAATCGCATATTTTCCATGTGACTAAGATGAATCTGATTTCATGATTCAGCATTGTACAATTTGCATTTGCTAGTAGACTTTGTCAAACATTTTCACAGGCTCGAGTTTACCTGTTAGATGTTTCCTTTTGCACTGCGCTAAGAATAAAGTGGTTTGTCAGTTCTCATATTGATCCTGACTTGTGTCTGCTGATGCTTTGAAAATGTATTTTTAAGGGCATAGGCACAATTAAGAATTAATAGTTTTTCAGGGGAAATAAAAAGAGCTCTAAACTGCTATATTTTGCAAGGTAACAGACTGAGGAGAAACGCTGTGTGCTCGTTGACAGCTTTGCAAGGCTAATGTCAGCATCAGAGTCACACCTGGAAGCCTGCCCAAATTTTCCGCCAGGAGACCAGTCATGATCTTGGTGGCACCTGTGGAAAAGCAGCACATGCAGCAACACATGAGGCATTAATTTAGCAAAGCAGGATGTTTTCATTTGCTGTTTGTCAGCCCTGTAGTTCAGCATCACAGAGTTGAGAACTAGGGATGAGATAATCTGAGTGAGGAGAGCACCTACCCACACCAGCTATCCAAAGTGCCTGCTCTAAGGTGGGAGAGATCTTTCAGAGGGACTGATAACAGATTAGTAGTTCTTGTTTCTGAGCCACTCTCTTAGCTTCAGGGTGAATTCCTTTGTGTTCTGGTAACTGCAAGCCCAAGGAAATTTTCCACAGTAAAAGCAGACTGGAAACAGAGAGCTTGCTTGAAATACTGGATCATCTCAATGGCTGAGCAACACAGAAAAAATTAAATAAGTGCATGAATAATGTGTTAGTCCCTTCTTGGCTGCTATTTCAGCTTTTTTTATAATTATTATATAAAATAAAAACCAAATCAAACAAGTTATTGCCCTTCTTTGCTTGGATAAGAGCATAAGTGAATCACAGTATTATAGAATAGTTTGGGTTCGAAGGGGGCCTTGAATATCATCTATTTTCAACTTCCCTGCCATGGGTAGGGACATCTTCTACTAGACCAGGTTGCTCAGAACCCCATCCAACCTGGCCTTGAACACCTCCAGGGATGGGGCATTCACAGCCTCTCTGGACAGCCTGTGCCAGTGCCTCACCACCCTCAGAGAAAAGAATTTTCTTTCTGATATTTAAACTAAACCTACTTACTTCCAGCTTGAAGCCATTCCCCCTCGCAAGTGACCACCAAAGCATGAGGCGAAAGTGATTAAAAGCCATTTAATCAGTTCTTTCGGTATTTTTTCTAAGTACACAGCTCCTCAGAAAACCACAATTTTTCAAATTAATCATGCTGAATTTAGATATTCTCCAAGAAGAGCAGCAGATGTGAGGGAGGGTGACATAATCTTGTTTTACCACTCAGCCAGGGCCTCAGTGCCAAGTGCTGCAGACAAGGACTGATTGAAACCCAGGTTAGTAAAGGGCTTTGGGACTGCAAACTATCTAACACAACATATGCTGCGCTCACAGATCCTGTAAAAACACTTCATGTATGAAAATAGTGTCTGCTCCCTGCCTGCCAGTCCAGCTATCTGGTCATTTTTTATTTATAACAAAGGGTGGCCTTACGATCCAGTGAATTCAGGTCATAATTCAGAACACAGATTTTAAAGCAGTCAAGTTACTATGCACAAGAAATGGGCCTTGTTTTAGACGCAAAATATAGAAAAGGGACAGGAAAGGGTCTCACTCTTTATTTGGTTCTTGCCTTTTAGGCTCACGGGGCTTTTAAGAACCCCTGTAGTAAGGTGGCAGGTGTTGAAGTGAAAGTAGATACCTGCCCTTGCCAAGCCTGGTACTGTCTGTCTCTTCTGGTGAGTTGCAGAACATCAACTTGCTTCTCTTTCACTGATTCGTTTGTTTTCTCTGCACCAACTGCGAAGCCTTAAAAGATAAAGATCACACCTAATTATTTTAGAATTATTATTTTTCTTTCCATCTTTCAAAAAAGTTATGAAAGCTATATTTTAGCTGTGGATTCTACTTCTAGTAACATAATAATTCTGTGTAAAGATTCTCATGCCCAAACTATGGAAGGGCTGTAAAAGATCGTATCTTACTGACTTCAGTGGAAGTCCAGATACCAGATAGGTCCAAAGATTTGGGGCTTTTTCTCTACACTCCCTTTATATTTGTCTGCCTCTGCCCTAAAGCTGCTCCAGAGATAGGAAAAGCAGTACAAAACCTTGGAGCACTTTCAAGAGGTGGAAAGCACAGGCATCCAAGAGAATGCACCATATCCTCAAATCACAGAGCCTCAGCACTGCCCCTGGCCCATCTGCACGTCCCTCCTTATAGTCTTGTTCCCAAGCATCTCCCCTGGGAACCATACTCCTGCTGGCTGACTTCGTTTGCAGCTGCAGAACCTTAGCCCTGGGAAGGAGTTTTGGTGAGTTACCAGCTGCTGGGCTTTCCTGTTGCTAGCCAAGAGTCTGTCAACAAAGACCTGAGTTGAATAGTCCATAAACATAATCTGTCCTCGATAGCAATGTCCTTCTCCAACCTGGAATAACTCAGGGAAGAACAGATAGGATGGAGCAGTAGGAGGGCTGTTCGAGGGCAAACAAGTGGTTAAGATAGGTTCAGTCCCAGGGGATGCTTGTAAAACTCAGGTGGTTGAGTTCCATCCCACATGCCCTGCAGGTCGGTCTGTGCCACACACACAGCACAGTCCTGGAGCTTCCCTCTGGCTCAATACAGTGGATGTGATCCCCTGGCCCACTGTGCTTTGAGGCTGGCGCATAACTGATTTTCAGAGCTGCTAAGGATGCCCCACCTCACATGTCTCCCCATCAGGTGACACTTTCCCCTTCCACCCACTTCCGCTCTCATATGCCCAGACCTCCTCCAGTCTTCCAAACCACATCCTGCCAGCACAGTGAGAGGCATAAGAAAAAAGGTCTTTGAGTGACCTGCCTGGGAATTCAGATTTCTGGGGTTTTTTTTTCACAGAAAGAGAGTAAAAGAAGGATGGAAAATGCAGGGGATTTCTGGTTGTTCGTTGCAACATATTTAAGATATTTTTAGGTGGAACACAGGCCTCGGTCTCCCTGGTTGGTTCATTTGTTTAAAAAGTAGCAATAAAAAAATCTTATCTGAGAAAGAAATTTGGCATAAAAATCTCAGAAAACAGAAGGAGAAGAAAATGCACCAGAATACTTGTTTCATTTTTGTCCATTGACTTTATTGATTGCAGTAAAAGTATCTGCTTCTGATGTAGAGATTTTTATCCACAAAGCTAAAACATTTCATGAAAAGAGGGCCCTACATAAGATGAAAACACTTCTTCTTTTGGTGGTAGATGGCTCAAAACCCAGTTAATTCCTATCCTAAGGCCCTAATCTCTGGGACTCAGTCTAACAGAAGTACGTTTCACCCACATGTCCATGAAGCTGAAAAAATTGCCTAGAAAATCTGTGCTCGATTTTCTACAAGGCTTGATTCACTCTGCCCCAAGCCGTCAGGCACTGCAGTTGCCTATCACTGTCTAACCAGGCAGGATGTGCTCAATTATGCATTTGGAGCATTGTACAGATCTGAATTTTTCTGCATTGAAAACAGACTTTCTCATGATCTGAGGGGCGGAGTGACCCTGAAAGAGTTGGATGATCTTCTTTATTTATGTAGAAATGTAGTAAGCTGCTTACCAGATGGACTTGTTTGCAAGCTTGCCCACTTCTGACATGAATCAATTCACTTACAGGGAGATATTCTGGAAACCAGCAAGCCCCCAAAAAAGAAAACTAATGTGGTACCAGTACTGCCACCTCGTGTAGGCTCTGACCATTGCAATTGTTTTTCCTACAGGAACTTTACATTTTAGTAGCACTGAGCGACACAAAAGTTATTAATGGTTCAGATCCTTTAAATAGCAGCACACAATACAAAGGATACTATTACCCTGTTACCCTTCCAGATCCCATCCTCCAAAGTCAACATCTGCAGCAACAAAAGCACTCTGACTTAAAAGTGGACATCCTTATCATGTAGTAACTACTTCAATGGTAAATCATAATTCCTTATTGGAAATGAAGAAACAAAAGGAAACACAGCAGAAAGGTGTGGGAGACACGGTGCCTTCTGGAGTGATTGGTTCCACCTGAGGAGAATGACCAAGGCAAAAGGAGTCAAAAACTGAAGAAATAGGCAAGATCACCAGGCAAATGTACAAAAAAGATTGACAAGTTAAAACCCAAATATCATAAAAAAGAGAAACAGAAAAAAGCTTGAAAATGGCTTTATGTTAGTTTTTGTCAATTTGGCAGTCAACCTAGGCATTTTGTTGCATCATCTCCGAAAGGAGAGATGATGATCAACAGACTGTTGATCTTCCAGACAGAATGCCTGCAGACTTGTTTGTAGGGCTGAGCACTGCCGAGGGAGACAAGAGGGCTGTGTCCCTGTGACCAAGGACACACACACAGTGTAAAGCTCTGGAACATTCCCACCCTCTCCCTGCCCTCTTCGCCCACCCCACATACGCCCAGGGTGGGGATAACCATGAGCTCACTGAAGCAAGGCTCGCTGCCAGAGTGGAGCTCTCTGGAATGAAATCCTCTGTTTTGAACATACAACACCACAAATAAAGCAAGAATAACCAATTCAAGAACTAGGGAACCTCAGACCACATTTGTAGGATTGGTGAAAGCAGTAAGCAAGAAACAGGAGAGCAAAGAATCACTGTCAAAAGATGTCCAAAATTACAGGGGCTCAAGGGCAGACTGGACAAATATGGCACAAGAAATCCCCGGAAGTGACCAGAGACACACAAAAAAAGCAGGACGTAACTAACACATCAAAGCAAGTTATTCCTCATTCTCCATGTCACCCAGTCTGACACCCTGACTCCAGCATTATATAGGTGCCTTAAAGAGAGCTCCAGGAAATCTTAGCAGAAACTGGCAAGCAGAATGAATCTACTCAGTCTTCAAAAAAAATTAATATGAATTTAAATTCATTTGATTTAACAGAGATATGCTTTGTTCATGGGCTAACCTTTTCCATAAGTCAGTATAACCATCATCTTAGAGGGACTGGGTTTTTTCTCTATGCTGACAAATACTATGTTTGAATAGAAACTGGGTGGGTTTTTTTCCTTCTTCTTTTTTTTTTTTTTTTTCATAAAGGGGACCACTTTACTAGAATTTTACAAAACCTGTTTTGGGTCAGGCTTCCCAAAACTTTATAAGAATTGTGCCTGGAACCATCTCATTCTCCTTCCTCTCAGGAACATTCCATGCAGATAGCAGCCCTTCTCCCCCATTCTATCAACCAGTCAAACCAGAGTGACAGAGTTTGGGCAAAAAGTGACTTTCACTGCAGCTACATATGTAGTGAAATTCTCCTGCTGGCTATAAGAATGACAGCATAGAAAGAAAGAGTGAGACCCATGGCACCTGCAGTCATCCACAATGCTCAGACACTCAACAGTCACTATTCTGCATGTCCTTGGATAAGTGCAAAAAAGTTCAGGGAAACTCCCCATTATCACAGATTCAGCTTTCAGACCTGCTTTTCATCCTGTCATTGTGGAACAAATTCCTTTCTTTTTCACATAGAGCCTTTTCTTTTTCCTTTTTTTTTAACTACATCCAGCGTAATACCCATCGCTTCAGTTTTGATTGATTCATGCTTTTATATCACAGTAAAGAATTTAATTTAAGCAAAGTTGTCACATTTTGTTTGTCAGTGTAATACATGGGAACAAGGCTAACTGTCTGGAAAGCCTTAAAGCAGATTTTTTCAAAATTTTGTTTTATTATACTTGTCTGTGGAAAGTAACAGAAATATTTTATCAGATAATTTATAGAAAATAGAATCTTAGATATAAAGAAAAACAGAGACACTTACTAAATATCATATGGCTTTTACCACAGTCCTTAATTATATTTTCCTACCTTATCTCTACCCCTGTCATTTCTGTTTAAGAATAAAACAAAAAACTCTTCTGGAAGATTTGAAAAATCATGCTTCAAGCACAAAGAAGTGTACTTGATAAAACATGAAAGTGCTGTCCAGGGATACATGTTTGAATGGCTCTTTAAAATTAGAGAATTATGGAAATTGACATATTTATTGCAAATGCTTATTTGTTGAGTGCTATTTGACATGTAGAATTATAGTTCACATCAATTTGTTCAGCGTCACTAATGTGTCCTGCATATACATTACCTGCAGAGCTTTTAGATCCATATAATATGGCTGCACTGGCAGTGGATTAAGGAAATGAGATTAGCTTGATGCTAATTCCTAGTGTCTAAATAAATGACTTCAGCTTCAAGACATCAGATGAGATAACATCCCAGACAAAATACATCACACTAAAGTATCTGGCAAGCTTTTTATTTTAGGATCCAAAAGGAAACAGATGAATATAGTAATGCAATATAAAATCTCTGAACATCTATTCTTTAAAAATTGAATTAATGTCTCATTTTCCCATTAATCAGTAGACTATATCTCTTTCTGATCCTATAAATTGAATAGACAGTGAGACACATTTCCAGATGTTGCTAGCACAAACACCTTATTCTGTGGAAACTGCAGAAATACTTCTTTCTCCATGACAGTCTCCCTTTAGAAATACCCTTGCACCATGTGGAGTTACTTTTGTTTAAATTAGATGTGCCAGTGCAGGAAAATACAAATGCTACAAGCGTCTGCTGTGTAGCAGCTAAATCTGATCGAACTATCATGATCAAAATGAGAAAGGCATTCTCTAAACTCCATAACATAAATCAAAAACATCTTTAGGGGCATGGCTTAAAGAGATAGATTCACAAAGCTAGTGCAGGCTGAAGTATAATATATAGGATTGCTCCCTTTCTTTGTTGTTTTGTCCAAAGAGTTAAGGTCACTGAGAGAAGAGGTAAAATCCAATCATTACAGTACCATATCTGCATTATGCTTTCATCTCTCTGTCTCCAGTTCTCAGACACCTTTTGTGCCTCCTGCTGCAATTTAAAACCCTATTAACACAAGCAATTGCTGCAGCTTTGTCTGGGGGGTTGGTGGCTGCACCTGTATTATAATCAGCAAGCCAGAGGGCTGTGTCTAAAGCCAAGCCCCTGAGAAAGGGGGGTATGAATGTGGGTCCATAGCCCAGAGCTTCCAGCAGGAGCAGCTGGAGCTCTGTGCCTGTGCAGCCAGGGCTGGAGAACACCCAGAGTTCTCTCACTCCTGCCTAATGTACCTTGTTCTCAAGGGAGACATTCAGACTGAAGTTACTTTCCTAGGTTTCTTTTACAATCAGTGGAGAGCAGGCACCATCAAAAATGCCTCACCTCAGCCTAAAGTGGAGATCTGCTGTAGGTGTCATCAAAAGCCCTTTGGAGGTTACTAAACTGACTACAGGAGAAGATGGAGTCATTGCCTCAGATCAAACCTCTAAACCCTAAGAGACGAGAGGATGAGATATAATTTCTTTCCCCTGCTTAACTGCCCCTCAGCACCTGCTCCTCATGAACAAAAATAATTATCTACAAAGCAGTAAACCAAAAATAATGACAAACCTGCTAGACCTGCAGAGCCATATAGCTTCCATCAGTAAGGTTTTATTGATTTCCTCTACCCAAGCTTGGTGACATGTGCCTGACTGAGGTATGGCACTGCATCACATGACTGCTTAAAAATTATCACAGTATTTATTTGTCAATCTGCCTTTTGGAATTGTCAATCTCTTTGGAATTCGATTTTTTATGCACTGTAAAACCCTGTAAAATGGATGGAAATAAAAACTCCCAAATCCAACTCTACAAAACATCCCAACAGATGTGATTGGTTCCCAAAGTATCATAGCCACACTTGTGTGGTTCCACACCAAACTAACTTTCTCTGTGGAAAACCAGGGTTTGTTAGTTGAGTCAAAGTGGTAGTCCAAAAAAATGGCTTTATATTTTGGATTAAGATAACATCTCTGTGTCTTGCACTGGATGGTTGCACACAAGGCTCGTGTTCGGTCTGGTATGAGTATATTTTGCTTTCTTTCTAATATGTAGATTTGTCCATTGAAAGGCAATGTTTCCTTAGAAAAAAACACCACAAATCGGGACTTGAGGCCAAGTACTGGTGTATTTAAAGTCTTGCATCTCTATATATACCTTCTCCACTAGGAGCACAGACATGAAAATGATGAAATTGCGAAGAAGGGAACAGAAGAATTTTTACACCTCGAACGAAACAATTTCTGGGTTCTGTCATCCCTCTATGCTTAAGCATGTGCTTTAATTTTTAACAGTTATGCAATACTAAATGCAAATTAATGATAGGATAACCAGATTAATGTTTCTACAAGAGGACAGAGAGGCAAAGGAGAGGAGAGGGAAGCACTGCATGATGGCAGATCGAAGGCACTGCTGTGTTAGCAAGTTGCCAAACGTTGCAGGGATAAAGCAAAGTGGGGACACGCTGCTTCTGGCCCATCAAAGCACCAAAAAAAAATCGTGACAACTGTTAAATCCAAATAATCTGAAAAGGGGAATGAAAGCTCTCTTTTCTCTCCTGTGAAGACAGCTAGTGACAACTACAGAACTCTCACTCCTTATTCAGCCCTTTTCCAGGCAGCACTGGATTTGTTGCTGTGACTGAGCAGATGCAGGACCGGTGGAGAATAAATATGGTCAATGGGTGAAGTCTTTGAAAAATCAACATCAGGAGTTAACATTTGGCATTAGATCTGTGTTTTATGTGACAGCCTTGTGACAGTGATGTCTATAGTTTAACTCGAAGGATTCAGCATAGACTTCCCAAGGTATTTAAGCATCTAAATCCTCCTATCATTCAAAATTCCAGATTCAGCCCTCTACTTATCTGCTGTAACAAACCCAGCACCATCCTGTGTGGACATCTTATAGGAGAGCAAAGGCTAAGACTCTCTTTGCATAGCATGGAACAGTTTATGAGAACACAGGATTTAAAAAATACTAGATAAAGGCATCAAGAGGTTATTTGGCTTCTGGACTATATGTCTCACAAACTTGTCAGTCTGTCCATGAGATTTGAAAACACAGCTGTTGATTTTGTGAGTTGCTCCTGGTACTTGCACAAGCATTGGAGCAGCTTTTCAAAAAGTTAAGCATCATGTCGTAAAAAGAACAGTTTCTAAGTAAACTTATCTGGCCTTACTAAGTCTTCTTCACTGAAATAAACATGGTTATTCCATGGATGGTCCCTACATGTTGATCTACTGAAACAGGTTTTTCTGTTTGAGACATGCTGCACTTTCATCAGTAAAAGATTGCCACTGAAATGGCAACATGAAATTGTGTGTGACTTATTAATATAACTAATTGGTACAGGTAACATAGTAATATAGTGATCCTAAGTCATTACATCAGGGCATAATCCCACCTTACAGGTTGCCCAAACCCTTGGCACACAAATTTTGAATTCATCACCACATCCCAGAGAACATCCTACATGATGTTGGTGCATCTAACAGATGTTAAGCTATTAAAGAGTTGACATGGTTAGTTACATGGCACAATATTCATAATTATTGCTTGCTCTGACAGTGAAGTACAAGGGAGAGAAAATGACAAATTCAAATTCAAATATCACCAGACATGCATTATATGTGTCTGGGAAGGAGATGGAGTGAATTCCCCTTCAGGGGATGCTGCCCAGGTTCTGTTATTCAGATTGTGTTGTCTCTTAATCTTAGCAGCACAATCCTTCTGTGTCAGATTAAAATATTTTTAACTTCTTTTGACTCTTTACCCTCCTCTTCACCTTTGTTTCCATCTGTTATTGAGCAAGCATGTCTGAGTTACAATTGCCCTGGAGATGGCAGAGGGAGAAACAGAGCAGACTGGAGAGATGCTTCCGTGGTGGGAACATGGCAGTGCCAGCCTGTAGAACATCACACATGGCCCTGGCTCTGGCTCTGGCTGAGAGCCATTACACAATCAAAGTTAGATAGGTGTTAAAAAGGCACACTTTTGGTCTCTAAATCCATAGGCTAAAATAAAACAAAAACACCTAGTCACCAATATTCCAAGGTCAAGGAAGACTTGCTCCAGTGCATTTGGGGAAATGTTGAGTGAAATAATCTTTCAGAGGGCAGGTTAGAATCACAAATTAATTAAAATGTGACTTTGATGGGGTCATTCATCACACCAAGTACATGTATGAAACTGTTATCTCAACATTATTTCACAGAGATTGTGAGCAAAACCCAAATTCAGATCCACAAGTTGCTTGACTATGTAAAGCCTGCAAGAACATGTTGGAGGTCCAAGATCAGAGACCTAAATAATTTCTAGGTTCAATTTTTGGTCTTGTTCTCTAACTTTCCTTGTTCTTTGTACATTTTGGTTGAGGAGATCATGTGTGTATTTCCTGTTGTTTTGTCTTTGGTGCAAGAGATTGTGTGTGTATCCAGATATCAAGAAAATGTTTCTATGCTACTGCTTCTTGTGACAGTTTTCTTAGTACATAACTTAGCTGTGGATTCTTCTTTGTCTTCAGCTTTCCTCAGCCATCAATTTTAAATGCTTCCAAAAATATACAAAACAGATTCTCTCACACAACTGCAGCCATCTCATGCCTTCTGAAAGATCAAAGGTTATTTTACAAAGTAGATTTGCAGCTAAATTTCTTACTTTACAAATTTATGCTTTGGCCTCCAATTTATTTTGATCATTGTTTAAATATGACAGATAGAATTTTGCTTTTGTACTCACTACAGGACCAGAGTGAAAAAATGCCCTCAGAAGAGATATAAAGTTCCTAAAGCAATTAAAAATGCATGTATGGACATCCTATAATTATAAACTAGTAATGACACATGAGTTACTTTCTACAAAAATAACTGAATCTCTATGTCTAAATATACACTATATTTATATCCATAAAATCTAGCAAAATATAAGTTCCTTGTCTGGATATCCATGCTGAAGAAATAATGAAGGGCTTTTACATATTCTGAAGCAGGCTGAATCTAATTCTTACTTTTTTTCTATAAGGAATATATCTTGATTTGGCTGTGGAGAGGTGTCTTCCATACCTGCTCTGAAAAACAGCCTGTACCCTGCACAATTTAAAAGTAATTTCTCATGTTGACCTGCAGTGGCATTTTTAAAAAACTTACAGAAGTTCATCTTGAGCCTTTCTCCAGAGTTCAGCAGCTCCCAGTTTTCTACCAAGCCCATCCCAGAACCCACAGTCTTTTCTACCTCATTTTTTTACCCCATCTTAGTAGAAGCTGCGGGTCTTTGCCCCTCAGTGGCTTTCTCTGAACTTCCTGGCGAAAGCACACATGACTGCACAGTTTGGGGGAGAATTATGCCATTGCTTGCATTGTAGAATATCGATAGTTATAGAATATAGATTGTTATTACATGAAGCCACCTTGCCTTCTCAGACGAGCCTTAGTTCTGTTTTGCAGGATGCAGAGAGGTCTCAGTTGTCTTAAGGTGGTAAGAGATAGAATCAGGTACTTCTGGTGGATATTTGTGAAGGAGCATTAGGTTAAGCAGGAAGATGAGAGAGTTCAGAGGGGTTGCAGGGCATTTCTGTGGGTGCTAGAAATACGTGAGTAGAAATTATTCCACATACATGCAGCAGGTCTCTCTCACTCACCTATCCATGTCAAACTGCCAGACTGTGCAGAAGAGGTTTGCACAAGAGAAGAGGGAACTCATGAGTGTCTCAGCAGAAAGAAACTTCAAATTGCCCTGAACCTGCACAGTTGTGAGTAGGATGGTGATACTTATGTGTGTTTACTTTGTCTGACATCACTTTGTGGATTACAGGGAATTGATGGGCAGCTAAGTCAAGAAGAATGAAGTACTATTAAAAAGAGGAAAATAAATTGGCAAACAATAAGAACAGACTTTTTTGAGTTTGGGTGTTAGTGGTATTTTTCAAGCTTGTATTATGTTTGGAGTATATTGTCCAAACCTGCGTAAATTACCTCGATAGTGGTAATGGGAGGAAAATTGAATGAGTTTTGAATTAATCTCTGCGTATTAATTGCCAAATGTGTCAGGCTTCTAGTTTCCCTAGCTATAAATTTTTTTAATGGTTGAGAGAATACAGACTGATTATTTTTCTTAGTGTTGTGTTGATGCTTAAATGGATTGGAAACATACCATCATATATATGTATGTACTTGTAAAATTAAAGAGCAATACTGATACTTCTTTTGGCATATTTTTTTTCTTTCAATGGTATGAGTACGACTCAGAAATAGTTTAATTATGTGACCTTGTGTTATGTTTGACTTACCTTCTCTCTGCTGATTAATCAAGCCCAATGATGAAAAACAAAGGGCAGTACTCATTCATATCTCTTGTTAACAAGGAAAAAGGGAGAGAATAATGACAAATGAAATATCAGTTATTATCAGTCAGAGACTTACAATTTCCATCAAAAGAGCTGAATGCATCAGTCTACCTGATACCATGAGGTTTTTCCTATGATTCTATCCCCATGAATTTTTATTGCCATTGATGGAAGATAAGAATTCACAAGCTGATTCACAGATCCTGATTTAACAGAGCCAGCAAACATGTTAGCTAATTGAATAAAATCTTTCTTATCCATGTGTCATGGTTTGACACTGGCCAAACGCCAGTCACCCACGACAGCCACTCAGTTGCTCTCCCCCACCACAGCTGGGCAGAGGAGACAAAAAATTTAACAAAGGGGTCATGAGTCAAGATAAGCACCAGGAGAAAACACTCCAAGAGCAAAATGGGCTCAAATTAGAAGTACAAAGTGAATTTATTTCTACAAAAGTCAGAGGAGGATAATGAAAAGTAAAATAAGCCCTTAAAAATATCCTTTTACACCAACCCCTCCCCTCCTTCCCACCAACAGTGCAGGGAGACAGGGCATGAGGGTTTTGGACAGTTCATCACCCGAGATCTTCTTCCATTGCTCAGGGAGAGGAGTCCTTCCCCTGCTGGGCTGTGGGGGTCCCTCCCACGGGAGACAGTTCTCCATGAGCTTCTCCAGTGTGGTTCCAACCTCATGAGCAGCAGCCCTCCCAAAACTGCTGCAGTGTGGGTCCCTCGTCCATGAGCTGCAGACCTCCTAGGCCAGGTTGCTCCAGCCTGGAAGAAGGGGCTCCCTCTCTCCACTGGGTCTCCCACTGGATCACAGCTTCCTCCAGGCATCCACCTGCCCCAGCAAGCCCACAGTAGGGGCTGTGAGTGGTCTCTGCATCCCCCATGGACTCCATGGGCTGCAGGGGGACGACCTGCTTCACCGTGGACATCACCACAGCCTGCAGAGGAAATTCAGATCGAGCACCTGGAGTACCTCCTCCCCCTCCTTCTCCTCTTGGTGTCTCCATGTTGTTTCCCTCTCATGTTCTAACCTCCTCCTCTTCTCTGGCTAGGAAAGAAACTGTGCCCTTCTTTGTTATGATTTTCTTCTTAAATATGTTATCATAGAGGCATAACCTACATCTGCAAATGGCCCAGCATTGGCCAGTGGCATGTCTGTCTTTAGAGCTGTCGGGGATTCGCTCTGCTGGCCATGGTGGAAGCTTCCAGCCGCTTCTCACAGAAGCCATCTTCGTGGCCTTCCACTACCAAAACCCAGGCCGTGCAAAACCAACACAACATGGTCCATGGCTGGAAAGTAGGGCCTTAAATCATATGGTAAGCAACAAGGCTGAATGTTCAAAATCAGATATTTTCAACAAAGTATAGCCAAACTGATAAACTAATGCCAAAGATTAGAGCCTTCTTAATTTTTTTGCAGATTTCCGTGGCACAAGAAATTCAGTACCCTAAATGATGGGGAAGAGTAAGGGTTACCTCACAACTGAACAGTTGCTCCAACCCATTTACAAAAAACACTTAAAATGTGTCATTTTTCAAACACAACTTATATTCATGTTATTTTCATGTAGCATAGAGAGCTAAGATTTTGTCTAAAACATTTCTTTTTCTTCCACTCCCAAAAAATCTTCAGTGAAAATAAGCAGTACAGAAAGAGAAATTACTCTTTTTCTGAAAACATTCAATCCTAACTTTTGTAGATGCAGGTACTGGTACTGTTACAAGATGTTGTCCTCTCTTCATTTTGTCTTCTGGGGTCCTATTCCTGAATCTGCTTTCCAAACTTAAAGATGTCACACATTTCTTAGAAAGTTTAAGTGTGGTTGGAAGGCATTACTGAAGGGAATGAGGACTGTAAAGGGTGCACTGATTTTATATAGGTATTGTCATATGTGTTTCTACTCGATAGATGAATCACTCCAGGTTGTAGATGGATTAAATATTGCTGAAACACTAAAAGCATGTGCGAGTTGTATTTTAGGACATAGAAATTGATAATAGAATAGGCTAAAATTGCAAAGCTTTCGAATATTAATAAAAGGAAGGGTGATACCCACACTGGGAGGACTGAAAAGCCTCTGAATTGACATTCTTCCCAGTTCATGAATCATTCACAGATTATTTGTAACTGAGGCATGTGGAGCCATGCACTAGGGAGATACCTATTCACTGAGCAGCTTGAGTCGTTGTTTGTCAGACAGCAGCACAGCAGGAGTGGTGGTGCTTATTTGGTCATGGGAAGTGCTCTGTGTTCCTCGGCTGAAAAACTGATGCAGTAATAGGAGAGAGGAATGGCAAGGAAACTCATAAATTTAGCCATTGCACTTCAGCGGATTAAATGGGGACCATGTAGAGGGTTCAGTGCTGCTGGATCCAGTTCATTTGTGACCTTTCCAGTCTCTCACCTCCCTCGAGCATCCGTCATTCAGCCTGTTCTGATCTCATCAAATTATCTGAGGTCTGAAAATTAATACAGGGAGAAAAATAATTTCTCATGCTGGATTCCACAAGTGTAATACACTGCAGTATAGTAATGAAAAATGGATGTATATCTCACTGACATCCTAGGAAAACTTTGTCAGTAAAGTTGTGGAATATTTTGACTAATGATAGAGTTATGACATAGGCTCCCAGTAGCTTTAAGGAAGAGGTCAGATGCACACAATGAATTGAGGACCATAGGGTTCTCCCCTGCTCAATGCAAGGGGCTGGATCCAAGCAGTACCTTGATCCTTTCAATCCCATCATCTGTGATTTACCATTAAAAAGGCTTCCTGGCAGAGAGCTGACAGAAGTCCAGTTTTGTATGCAGGGGGAGCTGCAGGGACCGAGTTGTTATTGTTCTGTCATTGTCTAAGAAACCTCTGTGTGCCAGTAGATATTTATAATCTGTTATGCTTTTTAATAAGTGTGTTATCTCCCAGAGAACAGCATGTTTGATATAATTCTAGTGGGATATATGAAACACAAGTTTCATGTGAATGACGGAGCTGCCAGGGGAGGTACGTGACAAGCTGCATTTGCGAGGCTCAGCCTGCTCAGGAGTACACTAGAAAAAACAACCAAGCTACTTACCTAGATTGGATCTCTTCCTGCTAACAAATTAAACAAATAAAAATGAGAACATTAAATAAAAATTTCTGGATGCTGTGAATTGAGAGAGCACTAGTGTGCCTGCACGTGCACAGGAGTGCTTGCAGTAGAAAAATCAAGGCAGCTTAGTCAGGGCAGCACCACTTGCCCTATATGAATTTAATTTGGTCAGATTCACATAACACATAGAGCTACAAAGCATAAAAAGATCCCTTTGTGCTAATTTCCTCACAACAGAAGATTCACTTTGGCTTCGCACATGCAGTGTCACATTCTCACTAGCTGTAAAATATCACACAAAGCACTGGATAACATTATCTGAACATTTCTAACAAAATTGAAGGAACTATAAACCTTTGAAAGAGGAAATACTTCTCTTTTTCTTCCTTACTCCTTCCCCTGAATTCCTGGCTTTTCATGACATAATATATATGTAAGGCTTTTGTTTGAAAAACCATGTTTATATTTCCTCCAATAAACAAATATGAGATCATGCTGTGTTGCTGGAAACATGATAATTAGTTTTGCTGCAATATGAGAGCCTGAGGTGATGCAATGCTAGATTAGGGCACACAAACCACATCCCTAGGCATTTTTCAGCAATCAGAAGAGGAAATTATGAGATTTAAAATTGGACCAGCTACAGAAATAAAATACTTCTTCATAGCTCTCTCATTGCAACTAGAGCTCTGTGTTTTACTGTACAGCGATGCTAGATTTCCTTGTTCATGTTGCTGAAACAATGAGTAGGTCATTGATGCCGCATTTGGAGAGTACTCTTGAAATGTTTCAGTAAAAGCACATAAGCACTTTCAGATAAAGAGGGATAGACACAGCTGAATACTTGAGCTGAATGACAAAGCAACAGAACTAAATCAGTATCACTTTCCTTGCAGGTCAGCATAAGAACCAAAGCCAAATACAGCACATAATTGAAAGATACAGTTTAGACCAGCTGGATGATCAAAAAATTAAAACACAGAAATCAGCAGAATGAGACACTTCTCCATTTAGCTTTGTTAGTGGAGTTATCTACCCTACCATAGTTTATTGGCTTCTGAAAAGTTTGCTTATTAAAACACAAAACAGTGAAGAGGTATCGGCTGATATTTTCTTTAAAGATCTTGTAAGAACCCCATTTAAGATATAATTTAAACCAAAGAGACTTTTAAAAGGGGAGAGGGAGTAATTCAAATTTTGCTTGACAAATCTAATGGTATCGTACTATAGTGCATCTATTGGGACTGTAAATTGCATAGGTCTGTGATGATAATTTTGTTATAAAATATCAGTATTTCCTAGCAATATTATATGGACATGCACAAAACTACCTTCAGTGAATGCTAAGCTCCATGACACCTTTTCATCTGGTGCCCAGGTAACAGCAGAGATAACAATCAGTGTGCAGCTTTGAAGGAGACATGGAAACTGTTGGCTAACAGAGAAGAGTTAAGTGCTTCAGAGCACATTCTCAGGACATATTATTCCATTTCTAAGAGCGAGGCATGACTCTTCAATGGAGCAAAAAGGCTTTGCACAGTGACACTCAAGTAAAATAGAAACCAGCTGAGATAAAATCAGACATATAGTCATCACTATCCACTAGCTTCTTAAAATGAAATATTTTGCTTGACTACCCCATTTTTTTTGTGGAAGTGTTTCCTCCTTCAAGAATGACTAACAACATTTTTCTGTTTGCTCTGTGGAGAGCTCACTGGTTGAGCATAGGGTAAAAGCCAAATAAGGTCGGTCATTTCATTGTCTAAGGAATAGGCATGGTTTGACACCTGTGGTGGTCTTCAAAGTGCTGCTTTTATGCTCTTCAGAGCAGTTCGATTACAGGTCCATGGAAAAACAAATGAAAAAACTAGGTTTGCTCTGAATGGATTCTATTTGGTCATCATCTCCAGTAAAAAATATCTTAGAATAACTGTAAATAAATGAAAAAAAAAAAAAAAATTATTAATTTTCTGGGTTTTTTTTTTATAAGTTTGCTAACATCATTAGCATCACATTATTTATCCAGAGCTATCTAAAGGCATGCCAACACACAGGCAATTTCAGCTCTGCCTCCCTGTATTTCCTTGAGGACGTCTGGGCATCAGGACTCGCCTGACCAGCCACCCAACAGGAACCCACTCTCTCAAGTGGTCTATCTCCTGCCACTGCTGTGGCCTGTGGAGGAGAGGGGTGACAGGAGGCAGCCAGGCAGATCCTTTTCCTCTGGGGTGGGGACACACATGATGGAGTACAGAATGGTGAGGAGACCTCTAAAGCAACCTGCAGCCTCTACCATGTGCAATATGGTGGCAGAAAAGGGCAAGAAATGCACCTTTTCTCTTCCCAGCCACCACCACAGAGGGTGACAGGGACAATGGCATCCAGCTCTTGCTCCTGCTGACTTCTCCCTACCATGAGCTAGAGCACTCACTGAATACATCACCACCATCTGCTCAGGGACAGGAATGTGACATGTTGTTCAAAAAATCTTCTTTGATGAGGAAATTTTTGTTTTCCTGCTTGTTTTGTTTTTCAATAGGCTTTTTGGTGGGCAGGTCTGGAAGAGATTGGAAATACTCACCATTTCTGATTCCACAAACCTGCAGGAACCAACAGTCAGTATGTGAGAGACTGAGCAAGAAGGGACCAAGACAGCACAACATTACAAGACACCTTCATATCCCTTCGCCATGTGCAGTATTCTGTCCCATCCAACCCTGTTCATTGCTCTCCCAGCCAGAGGCCTCATGGAAAGCTTTCTGTGCCAGTGAACTGGAAGATGTGCTCAAAAGTCTTCTCCTTCCCTGCAGAGAAATCACCCTGGTCATCAGTTTGGAGAGGGGAGGAGCTGACAAACAAGGCATAAATAGCTCATCTGCTCTTCCATGGCTCACAAAGAAATCCTTCCCCTTGTCCTGCAGAGATCCCTTCTTGATCTGGGTGGATGAAGGACAGCCCATTTTGCCTTGGGAAACAGAAAAAAGCTGGGCGCTCTACATCTACACTCGTATAGATTATAAACTTGGCTAACGCAGTTGCTGCTTTGCTGCCAATATCTGCAGCATAGGTGGCTGTGCTGGCCTAAAGAAGAGTCCATAGATGCAAAGCATATTTTCCAGCTTCAGTGGTAAAAGGTAATAATATTTACATGCTGTAGATGTCCTCATAAGTAAAAAGCAACAACAGCAAGACTTTGGCCTGCAGGAAGGAAAGAGTTATAGCCCCAGTATAGGAAATGGGTGGCCATGGTGTGTATCCAAGCTTAGTCGCTGTCATTTTCCTCAGCTTGCTGCTTCAGTTGAACTGTGTTTGGCCTAAGCCTCTGTCAAGAGCTGAGAATAATAAGGACAAAGTTTATCCATTTCAAAACATGGAAAAATAAGAGGTAGTGGAAGTATGTATTTTGAATTGTTTCAATTCCTATTAAACACCATATATATATATATATATATATATACATCTTATTTAAAGAAGTCATGTAAACTTGGACAGAATCAATTTTGTTATAGAAAATAAGCATAACCTAAAAGAGAATTTTCATATGCCTTTTCTGTTTCAACTTTCTGTCTAAACCATTTCCTTGTATTCCTTATCTTGTGCTACTAAAATCTAAGCTGGGATGAAATACCTAGTGCTAGAGCTTGGAAGACACAAGGACAAACACAGCCCACCCCACAGCAGTTTACCCAGTCTGGCTGCTCCTGGCTTCAGTCCAGGCTCAGCTGTGCAAGGCAGTTGAAGCAGTTGTGCCTTCACAGCTACGTGTCTGCATCCCGGGCTCCCATACTGAGGGCCTGGCCCCTTATCTTTATTTGGACTGAAGGCTCACATTTCTTTTGTTTCTTTCCCCTCTCATAACTGCTCCAGGAGGAGACAGGTATCCCAAGGTATCCTTTCTTACCAGAAGGAGAAAGACCAAAAGTAGATTTTCCCACCTCTATCAGGAAATGGCCACCTCTCCTCCATCTCCTCCTTGCTCCTTCCCCATCCACACAGCTCCTCCCACCTCCCTCCCTTTTCACTTCCAACTGGAAAAGTGGTGGTTACTGTCTTTTCCAAAAGGAATCACACAGCATCCCTTTGGAAATGGCAGCAATGGGTGTGAAGGAAAGTAGTATTAAGAACAAGGTAATGGAGCCTAAATTCTTCTAAGGTAATTTGGAGCTGGAAACGATGAAGCAAGCCTGACTGAAGTTCACTGCCAGCTGTCAGTGGATCAGCAGCCAGCACTCCCAGGAGCCTTGCTCAGGAACTGGTGTCCCAAGGACAGGAGGTGGAAGGAGGGAGATGGCAAGGGCTTTGGAAAAGATTACAGCATGCACAGGAACTGACTTTCCAGCCCAAGAGCAACCTTAACTGGTGCCAAAGGAAGAAGTAATGAAAGGGATTTGTACTGACACAAAGAGGAAGGAGACGACAAAATGACATTCTAAGTCTAACCTCAAGGAAAGCGTTTAATGAAAAGAACAAAAATATGTGCAGAGAGGCCAAAAGGCCAGGAAGCCAAACTGGGAAAGCTGAATGGATCTATCATGTCCAAATCCTCAGTACATCCAGAGACTCTCATAATCTTACTTACAAAAACAGGAGACATTAGTAGCTTACACAAGACCTCTATGAACGTAAATGAATGGAGTACAATTTGCTCTATACAGTGACAAGCATACAGCTGAAATTCAGATTAGTAAAAAATGTCAGGTCAGAAATAGCTATGTAAATATTGCGACAATTAGTGGAAGAAGGTGGAAACAGGAAAAGATGGTACCCAGGATTCAGTACCAGATAGTACAGTGTATTGGTCAGTGATAACTAAAAAGTTAAGTGAGTCTAGACTTGGTCACAGAAAGACCCTCACGAGAAGCAAGCTAGGCCCGGAGACTTGAGATCAAAAAGGCTGCAATTTTTATGTGCCTTTTCTTCAGGGTGCCATCAGAAAAGAATGGGGAGAATGTGTTGATCCACAGGAAAAAATATTTTGGGAAAAACAGTTTTTTGAATGTCTGTGGCCATCAGAAGTCATGGCCCCTCATTTTTTTCTCAGATGCACATATTTTCTCAGATGATCTTTAGGAAAAGACTTCTCTTCAATGGCAGTGTATATCTTTGGTCAGTAACTGAAAGTACTTGTAAAATCAGGTAATTCCCCCTAACAAAATTTCAATATCCGCCAGCTACTGAGAGGACATAACTATAAAAAGAGCACTACTCACAATTGCTGTAGCCCTGACAAAACTGATGGATCATATATACTAGACAAACTGTTTCTGTTGCAAGAAGGGCTAAAGCATGGAGTTATTTCCTATGAAACATCACAGCTTTCTTATAGATTATCTGTTTCATAGCCAGAGCTTCTGCTTCCAACATTGAGCTGAAACATTAGAAGTAGAAGCCTGAAAAAATAGTGGAAATAAATTTGCAGTTGGACTCGAAGAGCTTAAAGGTCCTTTCCAATCTAAATGTTTCTGTGATTCTGTGCCTAGTTTTGCTTTTTGTTTGTTTTCTGGGAGGCAGAAGATGTGAAAATGTTGATTTCTACTCCTAAAAATGTAATTAAGACACACAACAAGGTTAATCTCTGAGGCCTTACTGAGACAAATTAAGTCAGCTTCACTGTGGCAGATTTTGAGTGGGAAAAGCTGAGTCAAGTCTACAAGTCCATTAATATTTGGATATTTGGGTTTTTTCTCTTTTCAAAGTTGGAAAAAAAGTTGAGTTTTCCTCTCTGTATGGGTTGCTTTCATGGTATATTTAAGATCAGTATAAAAGGGTTGGTCAAGTCCAGTACCAAGGCCAGACCACACTCTCTCACTACAGCAAAAACAGACTTTGTCCTTTTATGTCTGTTCAGCTTTCTCGCCTTGGCCCCACTTCCAACCATGGACTTTATGTCCAGGTTGCTACTGGAGGTCATGCTGCTGCAGGAAACATGACACACAGTGACAAAAAAGCCAGAATTGCAAGGCGTTCCTTGGTAGAAAATCATGCTTCTTTTGCCTCTCCTGCCACTTCCCGGACTGCAGTCCCGAGGCATTTCCTATAAAAAGAGAGCAGGGGATCAGTTATAGAAGAAATCTGTGCTAATTCATCACCAAAGTTTCTGTGCAACGTTTCCTTTTTTTTTTTTTTAGAGAATTCCCATCTTTAGCTCTCAATTTTCTGTAAATGTACTGATAAGTGATATTAATTCAGATGATCTTTTGGAGCTGGGAATTCAGCATCAGATACACATTGACACAGCTCAGAAGCCACCACAAGTGAATAAGGATTTTTTTTCCTTTTTCAATACGTTTTCAAATCCAATCACGGTTGCTTCAAATCTCTTTGTCGTTACTCATGCCTGATGCAACTCAGTATCATAAATTCCTTGCAGTAGAATCAACAACTTTTTGACATTCGTAAGCATCATTGCAAGCATAGACAGAACATTAGTTTATTATCCTGAAGTAGTTCAAATGTGTGATTGGAAGCAGGATGAGCTGTAATAACTTCTGAATACGCTCCATATTGTAACACCTTGTGTATTCCATGTTCATCAACTTACATTTGCTCTGATGGAACTGGATTTTATTAAGGTAAATCAGCAGCAAGATGGGGACTCATATTTCAGAATTTTGTGCCATTCTCCCATGTGAAATCAAAATATAACTGTATCATTGACGCTGCTTATTCCCACTTTCTGCAGTTTCACTGATTTCCCACCCAGCTGAGAAAACATTTTGCTGTGAAACATCTGGCTGCGGAATACTCAGAGAGCTGAAATGGCTGGTGCATCCTCTGCAGTAGACAACTTTGAAGAAATGTAACATAGTTTTAAACAATTCCAACAGACTGGAAAAGATATTTCATAAAAGCTCACCAAAGACTATCCAAGATCCTGTAACTGTTGTCATGGGCTTCTCTGAGTATGTTGCCCTGGCACATGCTGATGTAACTGCGACAGTGAATATATTATGGGCATAAAAGCACAACCCCAGCAGGAAAGCTGTGAGGGAATGCACACTGGAGCAAAGAAGGAATTGTAAGAACAGAGAGAAGTGGAAAATCAAAAGTAAAGAGAATCTGTTTCATCCAGCTTTAAGTTTTTCTCTCATGAATGATTCTCAGGGGCAAGAGCTACCCAGCTCTACTGCAGTTACCCCTTCCAGCCCTGAGCATAGTTACTTGGGCCTGACTCAAAGAGGACATTCATATTTCCTTGAATTAAAAATTGTTATTCTGATTGTTGCTCAGAAAAAAATGAAGGTATTCTGCCATCATGCTGACACACAGCTCCTATTAATAGAAAGGACCGACCACTGTAGCGACTAACTATGCAGAAGCAGTTGTGGTTCAGTGGAATGATGATACAGACAAACTCCAAAGTCAACAAAAAATTCATAAATCTGTCTTGTGAGCTCTCCTGAAAGAACAGGTAATGAAGAAAAGGGGTTGAAAAGCAGACATTTCCTGGAAAAGGGCACCAACATAAATTACATCACCATGAAAGAAAAATATGAAGCATTGCAAAGAATTAACTTTGCTAAATGAGGTGTCCATGTATCTTAAACATCACAGCAAAGTATACAGAGAGGGGAAATAGAATCAAATTAAGCTTAAAAATGCAATGTGGTCCATCAATAGTAGAAGGCAGGGACATAGATCATGTTCCATTAATGGCCAAATTTATAAATATGTTTATAGAAAAGAGGCAAAGAAAAGATTGATCCATGAGGCAACTGAGATGAAAAGTATTGAGATATTGCTCAAAAAAATTATGCAAGTCATATCTAAAATCAGAAAGATTTTTTTCAAATTGACAAGTCTTGACATATTATGATCATAAATAATTTTAAAGAGCAGCTTCGTTGAATCACCAAGTCATTAGCAGTTACATTTTAAAAGATATGGAAAAAGGTGAAATGTCTGAAGAGGGCAGATGTGGCATCTACTTTCAAGGAAGAGGAAAAAAAAGGCATCAGGGAACCACAGACATATCTACTTGGTCTTATTTTCAAGAAAAATACTGGAACTGCTAAATGAATAAATGATCACAAGCATATAAATGGAATCGAAGTGATGAATAATAATCCATATGGATTTTTCAGGAGCAAGTTCTGTCAAGCCAATATCAGTATTTTCTCTGACAGGGCAGCAGGTCTGGCAAATAAAGGACAAACAATAGGTGTGATGTATCTTGACATCGGATATGATTTTGGCTATTTTATATAATATTTTCCTAATCAAACTCGGGAAATATACCTGAAAAGCTACATTCTGACAGTACTTCTATGCACTGAACACACAGAAATATTGTCAGCAATTGACTCATTTCATCTATATAAGCAGTCAAAGATAGACACCCAGGAAAGAATGGTTTAAAAAAAAGGGAAAAAAAAGGCAGATTATGGTTCAGGGAGCATCTAAGCAGAGGGGATCTCTTTATACTTTTCTTTTTGAATTGTTTGGTTGCCTTTCTGAACCATCATATTTTTTTTGCCACCCAAAACATACTGTGGCAAGCAATACTAGGAACTTCACAGTGTATGACAAACAACGTCTGGTTATTTTGAATCTGATTCTTGCTATTTAATTCGGTTTTCACTAGTTCTTATGTTGGAAAAGAAAAAAAAAGTCTGTGATCCCCTGTTCTATGGTACTTGTGCTATGACAGATCTCAACCATATGCCCTTCTTAGATACTCTTATCCTATCTGAAGTTTCCTAATAGGATTAGTTGATTTTCACAGAGAAGCTACTTTTGATCATTTTCCTCAAACTTTTATAGTTGTGCTGTTCCTTCATTTTGATGGAAGATTAGACTGCTCTCGGTGCATAGAAGTACTATGAGAATGTGTGCTGTTCTAAGAAAAGGATTTATGTCATTGTTAGAATCTGAGCATAAGTCTAAAAGCACTTGCTAGTGCAGAAAAAACAAACCCATACCAATATTGTATAAAGGGAGATGCTGCCTGAAAATCGTTTGTAGTGGTCTATCCACTTACTGATGATAGTTGAGGTGGAGAAAAACAAGATGGAAATATTAACCCATTGGGCAAGATTGAGAAGAAGTCACTAAGGATGATTAGGGACTGCACAAGTAAAAAACCTGGGAGGAAAGATTAGGGAAACTGGACTTGGCAATAGTACTAAGCACAATCCAGAAGGTTAGCTGGACAAAAGGTCTTCAAATAGGTGGCAGAGCAAGGAAATATTCCTGTGCCTATTTTTGTGGTAGACAGGACAGGAGGTAGCCCCATTGCCTAAGAGCAAGGAGGAGCCCAGGGACACTGTAGAAGAACCTTGTGCGCTGCAAGGAAAACAAAACACTGGTGCCTGAAGTGGCTGGGGGACCCCATGAAGAAAGACCATAAAATGAGCTAGACAGATATCTGTGGCAATAATAACACTTGGTTCTGCTCTAGGACGAGTGCTGGATGAGAAAACCTCTACAAATTCCTCCCATCTCTGGATTTCCCTGAGGCACCGAAAAATAGTGAACTTGGAGAACACCTAATGCTTGGAAGTCCTTTTCTTTAAAACATTGCTAGGTTACATTAAATTTGTCTGGTTTATTTATTTGCTGAGGGTTTGTTTTTACCTCTACAAAGATCACTGACACTTTCCATCTTTTGGGTAACGAAGTCGAGTATAATCTTTTAAGATAAGTAGTATTGCTTCACTTAACATTTTCTTTCTTAGTTCTTTAATCTGTGCTAGATTATACCTTGCTCAGCACTATTTGTAGGACTTTGCATGACTTGTAGTTTCTGCATATGACAATTGGTATTGATCCAACTCTGATAGCATGGCTAGCAAAGCCATCAGTTTTTGGGGAGAAGGCTCGAAAGCTCATTCTCAGATTTCCAGCTCATATCTGCCTTTATTGATGCAAAATTGTTTTTGCTGTTTTTCTGCCAAAGAAATAAAACAGTTTAGAGATGTTTAGTAAATCTGTTCATATTTTTATTTCTAACTTCCTCTCCCGAATTTGATTTTCCCTGAGGAAATCTGGTACAGGATATGCTTATGCTTGCTTTTCACTTTTCAGGATGCTCAGGAAATTGATGGGGTTTTTCTCTTCTGCAGGATTTCCCACACAATATATAATTCATTAATAAAATTTTTCAAGAAACAGAAAAGAAATCAAAAATTTTCACTCTTAAATCCAGCAGTTTCTACAGAGCATGGGTAAAATGCAACCTGGTTTAACATTTTTTTTTATAGTATTTACATATCCTTGACTGGAGAAAATTACAGCTTCATCCAGAAAATAGACAATATTCATGTTTATACAATATTTTAAACATCCAGAATGGAGTAGTATTAAAAGGAAGCACTGGGGGAGGGCACAAAGGGTTAATGGCCTTTCTTGGGAAAAGCACTGCTTTGGGCTTTTCCCACAGCATTTGCCAGCAGCAACAAACCTAGAGGAAGGGACCTTCCTGCAGGATGAGGACAGAGTGGAGAATGCAGACCAGAAGGCAGGAGAAGTGTCTGAAAGGAGTCAGAGATTTTTCTGGTTTCAGTGGCCCCATGAAAGGCAGTGGGACTGTAACAGAGCTGTTCACGTGTCACACAGCCTTATCTCGGGTGTACAGTGACAATAGCACCGAGCAGCAGTGGATGTGCCCTGTCACACCTGCCAGATTAACCCGCAGATAGCAAATCTCTGCCTTTAAGCCCCTTATCTGCTCCAGCGTTTGCTTCCAAGAATTTCTAAAACTAGTCATAGTCCCTCCGGGGGTATTTTTATCTTCTGAAAAGCTGCTAGTGGGAGAGACATTTAACCTCCCTCTTGGGTTTATCATCCTGACAGGCATGTGTCAGTCAGGCATTTGACTCTGCAGCAGCCGCCACTGTGTCAGCAGCTGCCACTGCTCAGGATGTGATCCTCCAAAGGGCTCGCTGTGCCTTCTTCCCAGGGGCTCTGTGCAGCAGGGCACTCGAGGTCACCACAGATAAACACTGCCTACTCTCTTTTTTTTTGTTTGTTTTATTTTTGTTTGTTTGTTTTTCATTTGGAAAGAGCCTCTAGCTCTGTCTCAGCAGTCAGCAGCTGATTTGCCTGTATGGTTACACACCCGTCCCTACACCTGCCCCAAACTGCGGAATGGTCCAAATTGTCATGCCTGTGCCAACACGTCCTTCATGAGATTTTCCCTACTGTCTTTTCATGGCATGCCCATTGTGCTTCATGAGACAGGCTTAGCCTGCTCCATGCCTAAGGTAGGCTTTTGAGGACATATATGTGTATGGCTTTCACCCCGGAGCAAGGAAACGAAAGGAGAAATTACCTGCCTATTATTGAATCACACCATGTTATTGGGAAACTCACCCATTACACAGCATCCATTCAAAGCTTGATCAATTTCCATCAGCTATTCACCGAACTTCATAAATGTTTGAGCAATCAAACAGTGCTTAAAGGGAGGAACGAAGCCCATAAAACTAATACCCAGACTGTAAAAAAAGCTTGCTATAGAGTGTTTTTCCAAGTACTAAAGGGAAAAAAAGGACAGGCTCTCCGAACTAGGAGATTATATTTCTGCTTTTCATGGTTAAATTTGAAATGACTGGCTCCAAGTGAACATCTGAACTTCATCTGTGTTTGAACTGGAAAAAAATGAGATGTGCATTCATTTAGGCAATAAAGAACAAGTAAATTGTGCTCTTGCTAAAGGTTACAGGTTTGGATTATGTCTGAATTCGAAATGATTAGCTTTCACACTGCAAAAAATCTCTTTTGAAAAATTAGGGGTATTTTTCTTTCGATTCTTTCAAGTCAATTTAGTTCTGGTGAAAGCTGCTTGACTGACAGCCCTGGAAACCAACACTCTGAGCTCATAAGCAGTCTGGGCAGAGGGATATAACATGCATAGCAACAGCATGAGTTTTCACAAATTGCTGGTACATTTCAAAATGGACTTCAGACATCTGGCTCCATGGGACACAGCCACACTGTCCAGTAAGATATTGGCTTTTCAGGCCTGAAAAGAACAGCGCCCTTCAAGCAAATCCCATTTTGAAGGATTTCTGTGAGAAGTCACATGAAAATACTGCTGAGAAATTTGTCCTCCCAGGGATCAGAGAAGAAAAAGATGCAAACCCAATTCTGAAGAATTTTTCACAAGCTCTCCAAATTCCAGTTATTCAAACTAGTGACAGCTTCGAACTCTGTCCACCCACCAGTGTTTCCTGTTTGGCAGAAGAGTGGAGGGAAGGGTAAGAGAGGCAAAGTTCGTTTCCTATTTGCATCACCAGTGAATAAATATTCCTGCAGCTTTTGTTATTATCATATGTGCACACTGTACAACTCAAAGGCAGATTCATCTCTTGTGAACAAGTTTAATTTACAAAGCTGAACTGCATCAATACACAAATAGGAGTGGGTGGTCAAGGAGTCACACTCTAAGGTATTATGTATAATTGCCAAACCTTTCTGAAGAAATTTACAGTGTCCCAGAGAAGCCTTGTGCTTATAAAAGCAGTAGAGGAAAGAAATTCTTTACCTGTCCAGATTTCTATTGCCGTCCCAAAGGTTCAGTCAGCTGCACTAGGGCTAATGCCAGCGAATTAATCCATGGGCACAGTGAGCTGCTCTTCTTGTCCATGAGGAGCCTTGCAACTAATGTTAGATACTGTTGTAGGAAAGAGCATGTGAAGGATTAAAAAGATCTGAAAGCGACCATCCCTTGCCATGAGAGCAGTCATGACATTCTCACTCTATCAAAAATCCCCATGTCTCTATCAGAAGGGGTTTTTACAATGAAATGCAAACCCTTTAAATGTTTAGTACTTGAAACATTGCTCAGAGGGCAGGTAAATTCATCCTACCCAAAACAATTTTAAGGTGAGAGGAAGAGCTAGGGCAGAGGCAAGCTCTGTGTTCTCTTATCTCCTCCAAACATCCAGAAATGATGTCATGATGTGAGCAACTCTTGCAATGTCCTAAGCCCCATGCCTCAAGTCTATAAGGGTGTGATTATAATAGTAATAAAACAAAATATATATCTTTGAAGATTTTGTTTGTGTGTGTGTGTATATACACCATATATTTTGTTGCTGGCAAAGTTAAATATACCATTTTGTTCTCATATTATTTCACGTTTTAAAACAATAAATGGGAGGAAAATTTCAGTATGGGATTATTGGTTTAAAGTGTTTTCTTTGAAAAAATTTCAAAATCAATCTTTTCAAGTAGCTTTTTTTTCCCAAATTAATCACCAATTTCAAGCCAAAGAGAGATACATTTTGGGAAGCTTGAGTTCCACACTTTTTCCCATTTATATTAACAAATATCTTACATTTTTTCTGTGTTACCCTTGAAAGTTGATGCACATCCTTCAAAAAGATCTGTACTCTGGCCCCATCAATGTCCACTTTTATACTAATGCTTTAAGAAATTGCCAGTCAGGAATAAGATTCTTTGGTAAGAGCTGCGGAGACTGATGAAATTCTGACCTAATTAAATCACTGCCAATGCTTTCATTAATTTCAACAGAATTAGAATTTCATCTATGACATTTCTCTCATTTCCAATACATCAGTACATGCTTTTGTCTTTGACTTCCTTCTCATGTCACTCACTGCATTATTTTTCTGCTTTTTACCTAGAGATGGGTTGTGTGTCAGTGGTGTCTTTAGAGTCTTGCTTGCACGCTGAAGACACCAGGACAGATGTACTTGCAGGATGAGTCTTTGGCTTGAAAGTAGTCCAGCACAGGAAACCTTTCTTTGTTCCCAAATAGCACTCAGCTATAAGGTTGTCAAACCTCATCAGGGCTTAGTTACCACATAAGAAATCATTTAGAAAAGCTAGTTTGAATAGATGAGAATAACACATGATGCACTGCACTATGCACCTCACTGTCCTATAGGCAGCAGCAATGGGCAGTGTATACAAAGAGCAGGGACTTAATCAAAGCAAGTTTATGCCCCATACTTACTGGGAATTCCTCATTCTTGGGGAATAATTGTAATTCCCCAGTCCAAATCACAAATGCAGATGGATGTGCAATGCATGATGCATTGAGTTGCATTTTATCCAAACGCCCTACAAATTAGACCATTTGCAGTGTAGTGTCCAACTTGTTACACAAATGGCCTGAACGTTTTTCAATTATGTGTCTGATGTCACTAGAATTTTCCTCTGTTAAAACTGTTCTTTCATATAATTAACCCCTTTAATCGTCATATCAAAGAGGCAAAAAGGAAGAACGCTCTAGATCAGATAATTCTTAATGCTTTACTTGTTTCTTCTTGTAATACTTTGCAACTGTCAGTTCTCATTTTTCACTAGAAGCCTACTTAATAGATTCGTTTTCCTCTGCAATATTAAGCCTCCGTGTAAAATAACTTCCCATGACTTATGATTTCCACTCAACACCTCAGCCAGCTGCCAGCGAGTCTTGGGTGTCAGGCTGTGCACCAGAGTGTATTCCAGTGGGGACAGATGGGAGAGCAAGAGATCACCAAGTCTGATTTCAGAAATCATCCCTTGTTCCTTTTAAAGCAAACCAAATCAATATGGTCAGCTATCATTTCAGGCTCACCCATCTGAGGCCTGAGCAGTTCTGCACTGAGGAGGGTGTACTTCCCACTCAGCAAGAAGACAGCTTCACATCTGCTGAACTGTGCTGAGGTTCAGTAGAGAGAAGCTTAATTAGTAGCAATATCAGGTAATTCGTCTTTGATCCAGAGCAAATCTTAACAGAAATACTTCACTGGTTCCAGTGGAATAACTTGTTCCAGTGAGGTGAAAAGGATTTGGCCCCGGAATTGTAAAATAGACGTAGATGGACAGCCACTGCTGTATTTGCTTTCTGCCTTAATGAAAGCTAAATGATACTTTAATGAGATCACAACAGAGCAGGTCCAGAGGGACTGGCATGCAGACAGTCAGCACAGTTTATTCATAAGGTTACTTGCCTTCAGGTATCTAAATATCCACCACACATTGTGCAAACAGCGATGAATGTTGGCTTCACATGCATTTCCATACAAGATACTCTCAATTTTCAAAGTCCAGGAGGGAAAACACATAATTTTGGCCAACAGTTCTCCATCCTATGCCCACTTTGTTGTAAAAGGACTAGTGTAGTATCTTAATCTGACATGGTTATTTTCTGGGGCTAGAGCATCATGCAATAGGCAAACCTAGGCTATTACATGGGAAGGTCGGGCATTTTTAGTGAAAAATGTAGAAAGCAGAGGTCTGACTGAGGTCAGGGTTGACTGGGTGAAGGGTGAAAACTTGGAGTGGCACACAGAACATAAAAAGCAGCTGGATTCACTACTCCTGCACTGACACAGGGCATTTTGTTAAGGATCTCATTTGGAGTGTCTCCTAACAGGTAATGTACCTGAAAATCAGACAGTGTCAGAAACAATGCTTTTAGAAATTATCTGCCTCAGCACACTGATAATGCAGTGTAAAAGGCTGTGCTACTGCAAATTAACTGGTTTTTACTGAGCTTGTCATTGCTATGTGCTGTTCCTCAGATCCTGCTGTGGAAAAGATGGTTTTCTATCTCAGGTTCACACACCAGCCTTAAATGTGTCATGAAAGCACCCCCCTTCCCTGACATGCTTCCAGCATTCATTTTCTCACTTGTACAAGTGAATTTAAAAGATAAAATCTCTGAATCAGCAGGAAAAATAAGGTCTGAAAGATCAATAACTAACTAGATTTTAATAAAAATCAATAACAAACTAGATTTGAAGCCAAAGGTTGGTACAGCATGCTGGTTTGGAGGTTAATCAATGCTTCTTCCCACTACAGTCCCATTTTCCTTCAATCCATGCCAGTGCAAGTTCTCACAAGTCCTCTCTATCTAAAAAAACCAATGTTTTCTACAAAGAGAGTGACCCACCTTGGGTGATAGAAATGTCTTCAATTCCCTCTGTCATCTAACTCTGAGTATAAATTTCTTTTGTATTTAGGTCACAGAATGGGTCAGGCTGGAAGGGATTGCAGTGGGTCATCTGTTCCCACCTCCCGGCCCAAGCAGAGTCATCCCAGAGCATGTGGCACAGGACTGTGTCCAGGCAGTTCTTGAATATCTCCAGTGAGGGAGAGTCCATAGCCTCTCTGGGCACCCTGTCCCACAGGTCACTCACACAGTAAAGAAATTCTTCCTCATATTCAGGTGGAGCTATTTTCTTTAGATCTTCCATGACGTATCAGTCCTTATGCTGAAAACGCCTTCTGTCTTTCCAGTCCTAAAAAAATGCCAAGTTCACCACAACAGTTTACTTTCAATACCTCACAAAGAAAGCTCTTTCTCTGCCTACCCATTTTCCCATCAGCTACCATTTCCTTTCCACTGTGCGACTGGCTTCAAACACGTAATTTGCCTCCATGTAATTCTTTTTGCTTTCTGACATGACTGTGTGAAATATTTTGCTTGTAGCTACAATAACACTTCTTTTTCTACAAAATGTTTTTCAGCTCTTCCATTCTAAAACAGGAATTGCTTTCTCAGCAGACTTTCTTCATCGAAGTAAAAAAAAAAATTTGAAATTAAAAATGAACCATTTGAAAACCACTGCAAAACAGTAGAAAAAATACATCTCATATTTTCTGTGGGAACAGTGTTAAAAAAGAGAGATAAAGGGAAAGAGGCACATATATCTGATTTTTGTCTTTTCTTTTCTTTTTTCTTTTTGTGATGGAAAAAAAAATTTTAAATTTCTGTCTTCAGAAAAATGAAGCAAATTTTCTGAAACTATCTTGGATATTCTGAGAAATTAACTCTTTCCTTGTGTGGATTTTAAGAGTTGATAATAGTCTTTTTAATAAAAGCAAAAGAATCTCATGTTGCCAAGCCACAGCCATCCCCAAGTCTCCATTTATAATGGCTGTGGTGAGCAATGGGGTGACAGTCCCCATATTCTGCAAGCGTTATTTATCTCCTCACAGCCACCAGTGGGAGAGGTCACAAAACTACACAGACCTTTCTGCTGCCCTGTATATTTTGCTTTTCCATCCTGAAGTACCAAAGCTCTTTACAGAAGAGGGTGTGCATTTCCCATGCATTTGAACAATGTTTAATGCTTCCAATAAAACAGTTTGTTACATTTCATCAGATGATAGGTTAACAAGACAATTTTTGCACTGTATATTTGACTCTCACCCAACAAATATTTCTGTCTTTGCAGAGGTTGATTTTGTCCAAATCCCATGCCCCTCAAGGCAGGCAGAGACAAATTATGAACCTTGACTCACATTTCACCCTTTCTCTCTCCTATTCTTATCACACTGAAGTAGTAATGCAATTTTCCCTGCTGGGTAGCCTTTCAAATTTGTACCTTTCCTACAAATGGAGGGCAAAGGTTCACAGAAAACCCTTCTCAAGCTTTACAGAGTCAGAAATTACACTGATGGAGTTCAGGAAATGCCATGCACTCTGGCAATGAGTAGAGATGTCTGTGGACAAGCTTAGGACTTGATCTTACATCTCTGTTTCAGTACAGAGCTCACCAACCACTTGAAACTGAGACCTGCTGAGAAGTCAGTTTTCAGATGTTTGGTTGCTGTATCAGCCTCACAGTCCCTTTGTCCCACTACCAAAAAATCACAGTTCAATTTCTCCATCTTCTGTGAGGAATTAAAAAAAAAAAAGGCTGCTATTTCATTCACAAAATCTGAATCCCATCTAAGCTCCAGCAATGACATTTATGGGTTATTCTGTCTCAGTGTTATGCTGTGTACTAGCAAACACTCAAATATATGGAGCTACAGAATCATTTCCTAATTTACAAGGTTCAGAACTTTCTTCATATAAATGTGTGATCTTCATGGTTTTACTCCCTTCATTTGAGCATGAGTCATTCTTCTTTCAGATACAGGGTCAGGTTGGAAGAAAGAGAGGAAAAAGAAGCATCACTTGTCACACCAAAAGGTGTCTCCGCACATCTGGACTACAGATACTTTTCTCTTGGGTTTTAAAGAGGGAGCTTGATTTCTTTGTCATTGCTCTTTCTCAGCTTGAACATGTTTCTGCCCAATTTCTGTCTGTCCTTGGGCAAAACTGAGCTCAAGACCATGTGTTTGTGGGTAGGATTCTGGAACTGAACCTTTAATACACTTCAACTTAAAATAGTTCTGTTTTCTTTTTCTCCTCCATTATAGGCATATCCCAAATCAAACATAAATGCCAGACTCTTTTTAGTCCAAGATATTTCTCTCTTTGAGGAAATGAACAAGCACTATGGAATGGTACCATCCCTCTTTCTCTTCCAGACCCCTGGAACCACACTTTTTTCCCCAAGATGATGCACCATGATCCCTGGCAGGATATCCCACCAAACACCACTCATCCCAGCCCTTGCCTATTGGAGGTCTGTGGCCAAGGGGTCTGGTGGGACACAGACAACTTGAATGTGTTCACCTTCCAGAACTGGCAGAATTCACATTAATCTACCCCTAAATCTGTTCACAAATGTACAGAGCTAAAAGCATACCTGAAATAACCTCTTTTTTTTCCCCACTCCTTAAAATGCCTGGCAGGTCCATGTTTGTAGGATGACTACAGTATCCTTCTACATAGCTTTCCAGCAGAGGTCTCGGTTTTGCCTACATAACCCGATAAAACTGTTGAGGAGAACAGTGACTCCTTCCATTACTTCTAGATGAAACTCATAGGAAATGTCTGCTATTAGACTCCAAGCCCTTAAACTAGTGCAGAAATCAGGTCTTGTCATGACCTCTGCTTCATTCTGGACCATGTACTGCTCATGGCCCAGGTCTCTTCCTAGTAAGTGACAGAAATTAGCTGCTCAGAAGGTGAAGAGAAAGTTCCCGTGTCATCTAGACCTTGTCAAGACAATGCTTTTGCCAAGAAAGTTGAGACCCAGATGATCCTTGAGGTCCCCTTCCATCCTGTTATTCCATGACTTTATGAACTTCAGCTTCCACTTATTTCCCATCTTCAAGCACAATTTCCTGGTGCTCTGTCATTCATTTCAGTATATCCTCCATGTTGCCTGCCAGGGCAGAAGAAGCAAGGTCTTCCTGTGCAAACACGTGGCCTTCTCAGTCTGAGACTATACACACTCATTCTTCCCCCCCCATATGTCTCTTCATCATATTTGTTTTCACTGTGCACACAAATAACAAAAAACAAAACATGGAGGTTCCTGCAATTCCTCTAGAAAGACCATATTGTTCCCACTGTATTTTCAGCGGAAAAGAGACATTCTAATTTGTACTATACCCTAGGGGTGGTAGGACAAAGAAGAATTAAGAAAAAGTAATAAAATTTCCATTGATTATTTAAGCATAATCTCTCTGAAACAGGACAAAAATCCACTTGCAAGGAATTTCTATCAATAGATGGGGCTGGAAATAGCCAATGTACTTCTGATTGTCTTCAGCTCACAACTGAAACCTAGCCCAGGAGAAACCATATGCTTACAAGTCTGTAGCACTATTTTCACTTAAAAAATTTTTAGTAAGCTGAGTTAGAACTTTAGATTGACACGTGCTGAATGTCAGGAACATTTTGATATGATCACAGCTACACACAGCTGCCATGTGGTCAGGGATGGGCAGTGGTTTGCTCTTCTGTGCTATTCTGCACCCACTGAGTATCGCATTGTACAAAATGAAAACATCTGGCTTTGCTTATGCACTCACAGTTGGCAGAGATACTGCAAAATGACCAACCTGCTTATATTTAAGATACTGTGTTATGAGCATCGTTAATTAAATAAACTAGCACATGCTCCTTACAAGCCACAGCTGCGCAAAATATTGATGTGCAGATAACAAAGTTTAAATCTTGTTCAAAAATGCCAAACTTGTTTAGTCACCTACTTTCTGTCTGTGTATTTTACTTTGATTGCATTTGCTCTGACATATTTCAGCTAACCATTGTGCTTGAACCTGAATGGAATATAAAGTTAAAATACCATTTGAGAATTTTTACAGGTATCACATGACAGATACTGCATATTTAGTTTTAGCTAATATTTCAGAGAATTCTGCATCTACCTAATTTGTTAGTACTGATATCGCTGCAATATCAATATATAAAAAAAGAAAGTACTCTAAAATTACATACAGCTTGCAGCCACAATTGACAAAGCATATCTTTCAGAGACAGACTGTATCTCTATTTAAAATATATTCATAACTGTCGAGATGCATGCTAGTAAATCAAACTCACAATGTGTGTGCTAAGATTTGAAATGCTTCCATGAGTAAATTTATATTCTGTCTGTCTCCACAGTCTAGCTGCTCTAAAAAAAAATTTAACAAAAAAACGCAACTTCAGTGAGCTGAACATATATTCTTAGGATCATTTTGCTGAGGGGATAAAGGCTTTGGCCTGTGACTTGCTGCACTGGAATAAGAGGGTACATCCCACGCATTCACGAGCAGTGAACGAATGTGTGGAGCTGCCAACTGAGAACAAAAACCTGGAAAGTTTCTTTATGTGTGATGCCATTGATCCCCAGTCCAATCCAGACAGAATGGAAGGTCTGGGAAACAAGAACTGATGGAGACTTCAAGATGTGGGCTTCTGCTTTTCTGCCATGTAAGGTTATGTTCTGTCTAAGTGTTTAGCCTAGTATGCAAACTTTCACTAGCATCAAAAGTTTCTGCATAGCACATTTTGAGTTTGACCAGAACATGCTGTTTGTTTCTTTCATTTACTTAATTCTCATTAATAAGTTACATCTATGACTGCCTCAATGATCATGCATGTTGAGAGAAATGCTGCTTAGTAGACTACCACTGCAACTGGATCCCAAGCGCAGATCTCCTAACGAGGGCGTGATTTTGCCAAAAGCAAAGCTGGAAGTGAGTTGTTTTAGCCCTGCAAGCTCAGGAAATGCTCCTCTAAGGGCTGGGGCGAGTTCGGGTATGGAAAAGGCTGGGAGCAGCAAAACAGTGGCTACTTCTTGCTGCCAGTGCCTGAGCCACAGGGAGCTGGCTGGGTCTGTCCCTGGCCAGCTCTCCTGCACAGCACACAAAGCAGTGTGAAACAAGCAGAAAAACCCCTCAGCCCCAGCGGGAGCAGTCTCCCTGCCTCCTGCCCACGGCCTCTCGCCTACGCTTTGAAGAAACCTGGAGCCACGTTTGTGATGTGACAGTGGCCATGACAGCAGCTGGCCATTTGGATCTGTTTAGCTCTGAGGAAGCCCTAATGCCCCAAATAATATAGCTCTGTAGTCACTCCTGACTTCCGTGTCAAGTCAGCCCAGCTTTCCTCTGGGAATAAATAATCTGTAGCAGTTCTCATGGGCAGGCAGCCAGCCTCCATCTCAGGAAAACTCCAATGTCTTTGAGGTTTTGTATCCTGTCAGGCACTAAGGTTGGTTACATTTTGTAGCAGCAGGGTGACAACAATCACCATAGCTTGGCTAATTAAAGGGATTCGGAGCTGACTTGTAGCAGAGCTGGGGTTTTTCTGTGAGGGTGAAAGAGGTTATTTTGTGTACAGTTCTGTAAATATGGAGAGTAATGCCCTGTCTGCAGCGAAATAGGCTCACTGTAGTCATAAACAGTGGCATAAGAATTAGAAATTGGTTTTGTATTTTCTTGCATTAGTTAAACTTCATTACTTAGGTACTCTGAAGGACAGATGTCCTGGCTGCCACTGCCAGAGTTCCTGGGATTGTATGCAGGAATCCTGTGTACATTCACAATATGAGCTTAAACATGAAGCTGCATAACCTCACACAAGAGGCGCTTGAGTTACCTGAAAAATGTCTCCCTTCCTATGTTTCAAACCAAAACACCCCAAGCCACTAGTCACCTAGGGCAATGGCATATCCTGGACCTTCACATGGATTGCTGGGCAAATGCCCAAGGAGTGAGGGCAGTGTAAACAACTGGCTTAGACAAATAAGCATTAAGGAAAATCTCTTAATGAGGCATCATCATTCACTTTAAATTCTTGAATGGTAAAGCATTTAGAAACTCAGCATCACAGCTCAGGAAGGTCCACAGTGAATCATGTCTGACAAATTTTGTTTCTCTTTTCACGTAGCTTTTCCACCCAGATCTCCATTTTCTCCACTGTATTTGTCACCTTGAATGTTCATTTTGTGCCTGATACTTGATACTATAGAGGAGAAATCTCTGCTTCATTGTCTTTCTGTGCTCTCTAGTTCAAAGAAAAACATATTTATCCTTAGGTTTTTGGAAATGTTGCATTTAATAAGTAAGCTCATTTTCCTCAAGTCACATAAGTCACATTTTCCCTATGATCATAGGAGCATAAAACTTGCTTTCTCTGATCATTCATGCTCATAAAATTCAGTCACAAAATGCTTGAAAGCAGCAAATACTAAATGAGTGGAGACAAAGGCCCTACAAACTCTCATTAACTTGCAAACAAATATTGGCAGATATGCTTTGTGCTACAACTTCCATTATAATATGAATATAAATTACTAGAATTGAACACATTTTAATTGAATTTCCTTTTGACCATAAATGTGCCTTGTATATTATACTTTCATGAACCTGTAAAATGAAAGTTTGGGTGAGCACAAAATTTTTCTGCATGTCTTGCAAAAGCTGAAAGAAAACATTAACATATATGGTAATCATAGAATGGATCGGGTTGGAATGGACCTTAGAGATCACCTAGTTCCAGCCCCCTGCCATGGGCAGGGACACCTTCCTGTTAGACCAGGCTCCTCAGAGCCCCACCCAACCTGGCCCTGAACACTGCCAGGGATGAGGCATCCACAGCTTCTCTGGGCAACCTGTGCCAGTGCTTCACCCACCTCACAATAAAGAATTTCTCCCTAATATCCCACATAAACCGATCCTATTTAAGTTTAAAGTTTGTCCTATCACATGCCCCTGTAATAAGTTCCTCTCCAGCTCTCTTGTAGGCTCCCTGTAGGTACCAAAAGGTGCTGCAAGGTTTCCCCAGAGCCTTCTCTTGTCCAAGTTGCGCAGCCCCAGGTGTCCCAGTCTGTCTTCATAGGGGAGGTGCTCCAGCCCTCTGACCATCTTCTTGGCCTCCTCTGGACTCCCTTTACCAGGACCATGTCCTTCCTACGTGGGGGACCCCAGAGCTGGACACGGTATTCCAGACAGGGTGTCATGAGGGCAGAGTAGAGGGGGAGTGCCATGCAGATCACAGTGTCACCTTGAGCTTAATGAATTTAAATAAAAGTTTTCATCTCTTACTGAACCCTTTTTGACTACTTAGTGCCCACAGAGATAGTAGCCTCCTCAAGACATTAGGCTGTAGTCAAATTCTCATTCATTAAATTGGAAATCTTTAGGCTCATGAACCTTCATTTGGGGATTGAACCAGTACAATATTTCACTGCAAGATACACTGCTAATTCTTAAATGTGTATGTCAGAAATTTACCGCTGTTCTGTACTTCTTAATTCAGTTCCTACTGAGAAAAAAAGATTTCTGCCTCTCCGGCAAATTGCTGCAAGAAATAATCAAATACTTAGCTTATAAAACAGTATCACTTATTGATTCCTCTCTGTCTTGCCTTGATCTTACTTCCTGTTCTGTATTCATGTCTAACTGCCTTCACACATTAAATATACTTATAAAAAAAGAAGGCTACAGATTTTCTTTATCACTTGTTTGCATTAACTGCACATTAATATATAAAGAGGAAAATATCCCCCACTCTGCATGCATCTGAGGCAACAACCAATTGTGAGCTGCCTCTGGGCTCAGTGACCTAGAAACCAGGAATAAGACTCATAAAAATCAGATGCTGAAGAACAGCATCAGGGACAGCCTTAGAAAGAGGATGATAAATCATTTGACAAGTCCATAACATGTAAGTGCTTCTGAAATAATTTTTTTAAAAAATAAAAAAAAATAAAAAGGTAACACCTCAAAAATATTTTCCAGCTCTATATTTTCTCTCATTTTTGTCTCTTTGAACATTGTCAAAGACCTCATCCTGTGCACAACAACACACTGTCCCATTTTTTATTACAGAATTAGGCATTCTTCTTTCATTAACACAACAGGGAATTGCAGTTGCTCATGCACAAAACCCATGAAAAAATCAAGTTTGTGGAACTACACAGAGGACACATAGTTGTCTTGATTCAAGACACCATAAGCAGTTCACAAGGCAGTTTTCAGTCAGTGACAGATTCAAGTATGGAAATAAGCATACTGCTATCAAAATCCCTGGAAAACAGAGAAAGAAAGTCACTTTAATACAAGCAACTGGATTTTAGCTTTCACAGAAAATCCTGCTGCTCTTTGGTTTCATTCTCTGAGCGGGTCAATTAGAGACATGGAGTCCATAGCACATCTATAGCAGCCAAACAGTCATGAATGTCAACTAAACGAAAAAAGAAAAATTATACAACTTTGGTTCATCATTCAGAAATATGCATTTCTGCAAATACACAGGAAACCTGAGGATGGTGATTTGGGGTTGTGGGATGGTTATAACTCTGATAAAGACTTACTTCTATGTTCATCTGGCATTTTTGGAGGTGGAAGGTGTTTTGTGATTCCAAGATTATACACAATTTTAGGTGATAGGCAAAGAGAAATTGAGGTAAAGGCATTATGCCAATACATTGTGTTGGTACTTACTGATAATGGATTAGCTCTTTACTGTAAACTGCTTAGAACTTTTATGCACAGATCACTGTTAGTTCTATGAAAATCTAAAAAATTATAGCTAACAGACAGGACACAGAAATGATGTGGTAATGACAACATTACTTTCCAAAGAGAAAAGCTAAGCAGACACACATCATAGTGTTTTAGATGATTCATATGTGATGGTGGTGATGATGCTCATTACCAGAAACCCCAGGCACAACTCAAGACCCCACTGCACTGAGTGCTGCACAAGCACAGAATAAAGGGAATTAAGACATTATCACACAGGAGGTGAAACACAGCACAGTCAGTTTTGTATCAGATCTCAGGCAGGCACATTTCTTTTCACATCTGTGAATGCAAAAAACAAAAATACAGGCAAGAAATATCCAAGGACTTGGTGCTTTCAGTTTTAACAGCTTAACAAGCCAATTAAGTAGGAGCAAACCTTGGGCTTCTGGCACTTTCTCAGTGTGATTCGCATTTCTCACCAGCGTGTGCTGCCTTCAGCCTGAAAGAATTGAGTGAACTAGACCATTTTTAAAATGCCTTCTTTCGTGCCTGTTTTCCTATGTGCTTTGTTTCTCTCCTACCCAGGACGAGCTCTGCACAACAGGAGGTAAGCAGATAAAGGCTAAGGCAAGGTACTGGATAAAGGCTCCAGCTGTCCCAGGAGATTTGTTTTCCTCCTCACACACCACCCTTATCTCAAGGAAGGTCTCAAGAATAGAAATATAGCAAGTATGTCTCACCATTCCCTGCCCTTTTTTTGTGTTTCACACTTTCATCTGCTTAATAATTAAATTTTCTTTTTCTGGAATTTTTGATGTAGACATTACTGGCTGTGAATAGGATGGAGTGGGAAGGCATCCCACAAGTTGAACTTATGTCGCCTTGCCTTGGCTACTTCAAATTTAAAATAAATAAATGCAAACAAGAGGAGAAAGGTGCCAAGTGCAATACCTTCTCTTGTTTATTGAAATTTTTGAATTGCAGTTGTTCTATGACCCAGCCTGTCTGAGACCCAGCTCCACACCTGTGACTGAGAAGGATAATGAAAAAGACCTTCTCTGGATTTCCCACACAGCACAGACAAGGAATAGGCCTCTGGAAAGAAACTCAACATTTCTCTGATGATCTCTTGTCTTTGTAACTGGTAGTGACATGGATGAAAGAGGGGAAAGCAGGAGGGAGAACAGGAATGAAGGGTCTCTTCATTCTTCACTTCCTTTTGCAAATCCTGGTTTCTGCAACATCACATACAGAAGTGTTTTTATTTCATGAGTGGGTTTTTCGTGTGTTACTTCTGTCTTGACCAAAATCAGCTACTGTTCAGTTTCCAGAAGCAGATTGTTTCTGGTTTTTCAGCTTGTTTTGCAGACAAAAGAATCAAAACCATTTGAAAGGAGGTCAATAGGAGTTAAGTATATAATCCGTTTAGGATTTAGCAAATCCTATCCAGACCTTTTTGCATTTCTAGACACCTAACTACCTCTGTAAACTGGACGTTGTATAAATTTATGAATTTTCAAAGCCTAAGAGAATGAAACCACTGACTTGTCCAGGTTTGTTTCAACACTCCTGCCGCTGCAGAAAATATGGCACCAGACTGGGGTGTCTGGTGGGCTCTTGTGCAGAAGAGTCAGGGAGACAGAAAGGTTGCAGACACCAGGTTATTTTAATGAAGAAGCTGAAGCACCTGTCTCATTCTGCAAATGCAGGACAGCACCGGCTATAGCAGAGTATCATAATTTAAGTGGAAGAAGGCTTTTGTAAGACACGCTTGAGAAATAGGATGTTGCCATCGGTTTTACTAATCTCACAGTGTCCTCAAGTCTTTTTTATAAGATATTGGACTTAGTTGATGTATTTGAAGAAAATGAACATCTGGTCGAAACAACAGCAGTTTGTAAACAAGAATTACTAAGGCACAGTGCTCACAGCTGTTTAATACAGATGGCACTTTTGTAATAGCTATGGCAGCACAACAATAAGTTGTGACAGTAGCTCAAAGTTATGACAGCACTAGGCAAGCATTTAATCACATTACAGGACATACAGGATGACAAAAGTAGTAATTCCAGGCCAAAATGAAAACATTTCCATGTTACAGTAGCTCAAAGTTAGGACAGCACAATGAGGCAAGCATTTAATCACATTACAGGACATACAGGATGACAAAAGTAGTAATTCCAGGCCAAAAATGAAAACATTGCCACATTTTCTAAAAATTAAAAACACTTGTACCAAGAACTTAGTTAATACAGATAGATTATTCTGGTTGTGAAACAGCAGCACTGCCCAAGAGCATTGAGGAGATCACACCCCCTGAACCCACACTGTGTTGATGCAGAGGGCTGTTGGGAGCTGCTCTTGAAGCCATTGGCAGCTCTTTCATTTGGGTGAAAAAAGATTGGCATCATGTTCCCCATTCTGAGTAACCATAGCCCAGATTTCAAGGAGTAAGAGGAGGTCACCCACTCTTCATAACCCAAGTGAATAGGCAGGAGTGCAGCCAGCCCTTTCTTTTCTCTCAGGGCCGTATTCATGCGCACATGGAGCAGCCTCAAGCAGCTCCAAAATTAGAGAAGGGGCCCTTCCAGTAGGTAGAGGTGGAACAGAGGAGTGTTATGGTTACTCTTGTCCTGCCAATCTTTCCATTCAAACTTGACAGATGTCTTCAGTCCTCCCACAAAGGCTCATGCTTTAGCACAGAGCAAAACCTCTGTAAAGGTTTTTTTCCGATGGAGACCAAGCAGAGCCACAAGTCCAAGGCGTGGGTTGGTGAGACACAGCAGCAAGGTGAAGGCACACCAATCCAAGATCCCAGCCTAACTGCAGCCCTTGTCCCTGAGGAGAAGCTGCAATTTATAACACACAAGCAGAATGAGTAATTTGGTACTTTCAGATGCAGGTTACAAAATTACAATGTGCAACTCTTTCTCCTGGGTGAGATTAAAATGCATAGATTCTGCTGGCCCTCCCATGCACACACAGTGGAATACCAATCAGAAGATTAAAATATTGTTAAAATGGTTATTTTCACTGTACACTGAAGTTATCATGAAGAGTGATTTATATTTTATTTCAACCTTCCCCTCAAAAAAAAAAAAATCAAGGTTCTGTTATTTAAAACTGCTTTTAACCTTGTGTATATAATGGACACATAAAAAGTTTGCTCTGCTTGCTGCTTGGGCATTGATAAAGGCATATAACTCAACATACATGTGACATTTTTGAATGATGAAAGACAACCCAGACAGCTGAGATGGGTCAGACAGGAATCAAAATAAATAAATCATACAAAAAAGCAGTGCTTCCATGGTATTTGACTAAGTGAACACTGCTACACTGATGCCTTTAAAAATGTATCTTTCTTTGCAATACTGTGCCCAGAACAACAATCCCAACTTTTAGCTGGTCCCATAATACTCTATAATTGCTCTGGTCAAACCGCAAAAATTAGAACAAATGAAATATGAACAACAGTCTGTAATCTTGGTCCTTTTTTTTTTCTTTTTTGCATGGTAACACTGAATAAAACTCTGTGAAATCTTCCTTGTTATTGCTGTCATCCATCCTTAATTACTGCTCTGAAAACAGGAGCCACAATGGGAACGTGTACATATGACCACTGCATGTCAGGGAAGACAACTCACATCTCTTAGCAATGCCAGGGCCTCCAGGCTTTGCTCTGGACCCAGGAGCTTCACTATTTGCCAATTAAAAGAACAGGATCTTCTCTTTGATAACAGTTGCAATGAGTTTGCATGTCAAGATTTTGGGGGAGGGCAGTACAGGAGTGGATTCTGTAAGAAGCTGCTGCAAGCTTTGCCTGTGTCCAGCAGAGTCAGTGCCAGTCAGCTCCAAGACTGACCCGCTGCTGGCCGAGACAGAGCCCGTCAGTGACTGTGGTAGTGCACTTGGAATAAAAGATTTAAGGAGGGGGAAATTAAACCCTGCACAACATCAGCAGCTGTTGGAAGAGAGGAGTGAGAATATGTGAAACAACACTGCCAACACCAAGATCAGTGAAGATGGAAAGGAAGGAGGTACTCCAGGTGCCAGAGCAGATATTCCCCTGGAGCCTCTGGAGGACCCCATGCCAGAGCAGATGGGTGCACCCAAAGGAAGTTGTGACCACCTGAAGAGAGGAGCCCACGTTGGAGCAGGTTTGCTGGCAGCACTCATTTCTCCACAGAGAACCCAAGCTTCAGCAGCCTGCTCCTGCAGGACTGCACCCCATGGAAGGGTCCTACAGTGGAGCAGTTTGTTTAGATCCACAGACTATGGGAAGGACATGGATGGGAGAAGTTCACAAAGGACTGTCTCCCTTGGGAGGGACCCCACACTGGAGCAGGAGAAGAGTGTGAGTAGTCCTCCCTCTGAAGAGGAAGGAGTAGCAGAGACAGTGTGTGATAAACAGACCACAATCCCTATTCCCATACCCCTGCACTACTGGGGGGAAGGAGGAAGGGAAATCAGGATTAGAATTAGACCCATGAAGAAGGGAGGGGTGGGAGAAAGTGTTTTTGAGTGTTTATTACTTATTCCTATATAAGTGTTTATTACCCTATTCTTGATTGGACTGGATATAGATTAAATTCATTTCATTAAATAACAAAACGGTCTGGATTGGAAGTGATTTTAAAGGTCACCTATTTCCAACCCCCTGCCATGGGCAGAGATGGCACCCATCTCTGAGTTGCTCAAAGCCCCATTCAACCTGACCCTGGACACTGCTGCTGGTGGGGCATCCAAAATTGCTGTGGGCAACCTGTTCCAGAGTCTCACCAACCTCACAATAAGGAATTTCTTTCTAATATCTAATAGAACCTATCCTCTTTCAGTTTAAAGCCATCACCCCTTGTCCTATTGCTGTGTACCTTTGTAGAATGTCCCTCTCCAGCTCTCTTGTAGGCTCCCTGTAGGTACTGGAGGTCTACTATTAGGTTTCCCTGGAGACTCTTCTGAGGCTGAATAACCCAAATTCTCTCAGCCGGTCTTCATAGGAGAGGTGCCCCAGCCCTCTGATCGTTTTTGCTGCACTCCCCTGGACCCGCTCTTACAGGTAGGTGAATCCATATTCTTATGTTGAGGACCCCAGAGCTGGATGCAGAATTCCAGGTGGGATCTCACAAGAGTGGAGTAGAGAGGAAGAATCAACTCCCTCATCCTGCTTGTTTCTAAGTCTATTTTGCCCATGACAGTAACTGGTGGGTGATCTCTCCCTGACCTTACCAAAAACAAGCCTTTTGTTGTATTTTTCTCTCCTCTGTCCAGCTCAGGAAGGGGAGTGATGGAACAGCTTGGTGGGGATCTGGTGTTCATCTAAAGCAACCGAGCAGAACAAGTAGCTCCTAATTTAGCCCAAACTTTTTCTGATTCTAAAGCCCTTCTCAGAGATCTGTGTTGATCTGCTGATAACCAGGGTCTGCTGGCCTAGACATACAAATTTCTATGGCATCTACATAGCAGTTTGACTTCAGGATACAGCTGGTTCTACTTTTATCAGATAGCAAAATAGTTAGCAGATATTTATGCTTTGGATATGCCATCCCTTGAATAAAAACACTTTATAAACAGATAAATGAAATTCACACCCCAATGCTGGTCACATTTCTTCTTTTCCACATTTACAGCCAAATGAAATGACAATTCTCAAGCCATGCTTGGTTAACACCCAGTCCTTCAGAAATAACATCACTGAAATAAAGAGTTAAAGCTCACATGCAACACAAGGAGACGTCCTGGTAGAGTGAAAGCATTTTATCTTCAACAAAAAGAAGAGAGAAATAAACACTTCTTTTGCTACCAGCAACTAATCAGATGAACTTTCTAGTAACAATGTTTGAAAGGAAAGACACTAAGTTTGCCAGAAATCAAGGACAAGCACAGTAGCTAAATTACCTCTCCACCCACGTCTTTGCATAAAATTTCTACTTGAACGTTATTAATCATTCATGTAATGGTTAACTTCTCTATGGTGTGTTTGTTTTTTCCCTATCAATATATGCATAAATCTATCTAATTAATGCTAATATAAATGTTTACTATGGGAAGGGAGAAATTATCTACACTGAATTTCTAATTCAGCTAAACCAAATTCCAGACACCTTTCAAAAGACAAAAAATCAAACGTTTTAGTCCCCAAAATTTTATAAATGTTTTGAGTAAACAGATTGTGGGATCTTGAGCATTACAGTCATGGGGCTACCTAGGAGTTGTTTGACATCTTTGCAAAATACTATTCCTTTTCAGATGGAAATCAGCAAATAAACTTGGTCAACAATATAAAAACTTGTAAATGTTTAATCAATTTTTTAAAGACCAAAATTGTATGAACAGAAAAGAACCTCTCTGGGAGCTAAGTTCCATATATACTGCTTCTTTGAAAATAGAAGTAAAAGCATATTCCATTTACTTAGATCATTAATACTGAAAGACATTTTGAGGTTTTATGTAATATTAAAATTTTAGACCATTCAATACCATCAGAACCCCTACTCAGATTTTAAAAGTATGATGGAGAATTTGTGTCTTTTTATGATTTTTATCCGAAACTATAATTTACAGGTGAGCTGCTTTGACTTGAGACGATATACAGATGTTGCTAATTACTAAGTGCTAGTTGCTTTCCTTCTGCATCCTGCCGTAAGGATCCTGCTTCCCCTATAAGCAACCCGGTGCAGCTTGCACTGTGACATGCATTCAAAAGGCAGTTTTGCACGGTCTGTAATGAGAATTTATTATTAAAGTTTTACTGAGATTTAAAAGTAATAATTTATAAAATCTTATAAGAAACATTTGTATGTTATCTGAAAGAAATAATTGAACTGCTGGCTTGATAGAAAGGAAAATGTATCATTTTGGTTTATTCACTAAGAAGATATTCAACTAGCTTAAAGTATAATGATGTTAATTTTAAAATAAATATTAAGTCAGTGTGCTCAGTATCTGGAGCATGTTTCAAGGCTGCAGTGAGGCTGAGTGAAGAATCTAATTCTTTCTGATATATTTAATTTGATTGTAGATTTAAGAGGCAATAAATATATAGTTCACATTATCTCCACAAAACTGTTCTTTTCAGCCAGAGAAGAAAGTAATAAAGTTCAGAGTTATTCATGATAACAATATTGAATAAACATTTGTTCTCATATAAGAGAACAGATGATTCATTATTTCCTAAAATGGATATTTCTGGTTTTACTTGAGATGTATCTATTGCCTGGGAAAGCACATATATTAGTTGCAAGCATCATTAGCTCTTTTCAATGTTTTCATAGAACCTATTAGCATCAACTTCTTCTGGTTTTCCTCTAACGCTATCATGAAAGAAAAGGTACTTCCCCCCCCCCTTCCCCATGTGTTTGTAGAGGATTTATGTTGTGTCTGGCCATAGGATCCTCTCCATGGGTCACAGCAGAGCTGGGCTGTCCCCCCTGCCCAGCTCTGCTCTGAAATCATCACAGCACTCAGCTGCAGCATTACCTGAGTTTGGTTAATCTTCCATAACTTTGATGTTCCCAATAGTTATATGACCCAAATGCACAGTTTGGGCTCTGTCTCTTGTCAAAAGCAACAGTAAGGGCACGAGGGGGCAAATCCAAGCTCTGAATGTCAAACAGCTTCTTTGAGTGGTTGAGCAACATTCTCAAGGTACCAATAAAGGACCCTGACAACCTGCACAGGGTGGAGAGACTTGCTTTGGGCTGCTAAAGCTTCCAGCAGCATTTAATCAGGCTGCTCTTAACTCCCTCACAGCTGCCAGCTCCTACCTAATATGGCCAGCGGAGCAGCCAGGTCGTGTGCATGTAAACAGTGTTAACCTAATTCTGTGTAAAGCAGCACAGCATTTATGTATTTCTCTTACTTGCTCCCTGGTGGGTTTCTATGCTGCTCTCCAAATGAGTGCAGCTGAAAGGAAATCAGGCAATGTCTTGATGCTTCATAATCTTGAAACATATCACTACACCACTGGCAAAAATAATAATATTCTGAGAGTTCTAGTCATATCAGCCCTGTTAGATCACCATGTGTGGCCACTCCGCAGTTCTCTCATCCAACCAAAGCTTCTCACTCTGCCAAAACCAGGCTGCTGGGGCAGAGAATCTGCTGTAGAGCCCTTCCCACTCTCCTGATATCTCAGTGATGGTTAACCAGCTCCCACCCTGCCTGCAGGCTTCAAAATGTGTATGTGTAGAGAGACCAATATTCAAAGACAGACCAACAAATGGGGTTCTATAAGTACACAGTTCTACACCAGATGTTCACTGGTATATATCCAAGGAAGCTGAGTGCAGCCCAGCCAGTTGTCTAGAAAGACATTCCCTCTGAGGCTCTATCAAGCTGGAGAAGGATCCAGACTGAGATGCCCACCTTAACCACATGACGACCCATAGGAACAGGAATGATCCAGGCAGAGATTAATCTTTTTTCCTCATTTGCTATCTCCCTAAATTGCTACCATAGCAGGAACTTGGACACCTGGATTAGAAAGAAGCTAATGGCATATCCCAGCCGTACCCCCGGTTCAGAGCAGCAGGGTGAGCTGAGGAGCGCTGCAATCTCCTGGCCACCTCTCAATCACCAGAAAATTACTACTAATGACTAAAACAACTCTTAATATCTCAAGGAGCCATTCCTGAGGACCATTCCTGTCCTCCAAATGAAAGCCAGTGAGGGCAGTAGCTTGGATTTTTGGTAGCACTAACAGCAAAGCCAAGCAACTGCTTTAACTACCGTGAAGAGAATGTGATACATTTTCCAGCCCTTCACCTCCTTAACTCAGGAACATGTGTTTTTCTGAACAGGCAGCCCTTTTTTCCAAGTAACATTTTGAGTGAAAATCTATGAACCACACACTGCAAAACTCATGTCCTGTCTGGTTCTACATTTATAAATGAAAATATAGTTCTAAGGGCTAATGTTCAGCCTGAGGAGAAAGAGACTGCAGATTTCTAAAGATAAAATAACATTTTAAAGATTCTTTTTTTTTATCTGCTTTTTCCTTTCCTCTCTGCCTTCTGAGGTATCCCAGACAGCTACATATGGTTCAAGCAGATTATTCATTTCATCAGGACAGGTGACAGAAATGAAAAACACACCTAGACACTTCAGAGCCACAAGAAAAATGAAATCAAGCTCTTTCAATAAATTTCCCTCCTAGAAGACACCTCTATTAAAATATAGAAGTGAAGCCATGAAATATTGAGGAAAAGGCAATGAAATGTGGAAGTTATGATAAATTGGGAGACATAAAAATCTTGGAAATACATGGTAAGAACAAAGTTCAAGCCTTATTAATGCTTCTATTATGGTTTACTGCAATCTAATTTCTAAAATATACAACTCCAAACCTTTTTTGTGAAGCTTTTGAAGGTTGTCCTGGAAAATAAGATTCTCTATAGCTATGAGATTCTCTAAGCTATATACAAAATTATTTTCACAGTAACAAATACAATGTTAAAAATATTCAGTCAAGCCCTGGTATAGACTAAATATATGAAAGTAAAACAATATTTGAAAGTTATTATTATTATTTTGATTCATTCGGAAAAATTCTTCCTTTTTAATACTCCAGTGAAGGATAAATATCTGGAGACAAAAGTCAATGTTTCACAAAACATAGGTACTGATGGACAAATTTGTTATTTTGTCCAAATTCTAAGACATTACCACAAAGGGAAAAAATAAACCCAAACAGATTACATTTTTAGAGCTTGTGTTCACAATTCCATCATCACAATTTATTCTCTCCAGGTTGCCACTAAGGCTGGTTGCATGGGTACCATCCCTGTGTGATAGTAAAGCACAGAGAAACTCCAGGGGCTAAAAGAGCCTGTGGGAGCCCCACCGCTCTTCTTGTCAGGTGTATGTGCTCTCCCACCAGCAATCTCATGTGACAATTGAACAGATTGATAACAGGCACTATTACCAGAATGACAGCCAACCCTTCCTTTTATAATTACCTTCCATTTGCTTTTTGCACTACATCTTTCCTTACATGATTTTACATTATTTCCTTGAGAAAAACAAGCCATTGTTCTGAATTAACCACTGTGCTATAAATCACAGATTTTATTATTTATGATATTTTGACTATCTGAGCCCTCCCTAAAAAATCATTTAAGATTTCTCATCTCCTGGTGATGCATGATTGTGAAATGCCAGTGTTTTCAGCATTTGATCCTGTCTGTGAGAGGGGTTGTCTTGATAAACGCTGGAACTCATCAATTGCTGAGGTTGTCGGTAAACGTCTTTCAGTATCATTATTTCTATTTCATCTGAAATTCCATGGTAATGAGGCTTTAAACACTGGCAGCAGGGAGGTGGGAAAATGTAATTTGTAATTTAAAAACTGTGTAAAATAAGACAAGTTGTAGAGTATTTGAGAGCATATTCCCATCTCAGCACTGATATTCTCATCTCAGTGCTGGGCTAAAGCAGCTCGTGTGCTAGCACAGGCAAGTGCAGAACACCTGGGGCTGAAAATGCAACATTTGCATAATGCAGCCATTCTCGTTTGAAAGCGAAACAGCACCAGAAAGACTTGAAAGTAGAAGACAGCAACATCCTCACTGGTGGCACTGCTCTGCGTTACAGTGGTGCCAGAGTGTCCTGGCATCAGGGCAAAGGCACAAGTCTACAGAGACCCCAAAGAGCACAGGCTGGTGGCCAGTGAGTTGATCTGTCAGATCCCTCACCTGCAGACTCATCTCACTGCACTCCACTCCTGGTGGCATTCGGTGAGGATAAGCTACAAATCTGAAGTGATTTTAGTTACACCACAATGACCAGTTTCAACAGCAGTAAAACCTGAGCCCACCACAAACCTACTGTTTCCAAATTTGCTGTCTGTTTTCATGTTCCACAGCTTGCCAGTTGAGAGGGTCAATATATTCATTGTTTGTTTGATATCAAATTAGTAAGGGGGGAAATGTCATCAAAAATTTCTGGTTTTGATAAAAATGTCAAGACTGAAAAATGACAACAATTATTAGAAATTTCCCAGTCAAAACTATAGTTTTCAGCCCTAGTTGGGAGTGATTGCACACATGCAGGATAAGTTGTTGTATCATCTTCAATTACAAGTTTAAAAAATAAATGGAAAAAATTTTAATTAGCCTTAAATATATTCAACAGATGTCTATTTAGGAATAACCATAGTGATGAGGCTAGTAAACATTCTCTCATGGACTCCTTGACTCAAGACAGATTAAATACATTGGCAAAGTGTCTTTGTAAACTGAAATACACTTTTCTGCAGTGCCTTTTTCTCTGTTTATTGTGAATATTAGAGGAAAATTACATGTGAAATCTTCACCTAAGACTATGCAGTTAAAGAAATGTTTAATTGTAATATGGTTTGGTTTGGACTTGCTTTATTGTGTCATTGTTTAAAGCATCATACAACTTACTATTCATTAGTATTCACGCATTGTTATCTCCTAAGGCTCATGAATATTTCAGCAATCTTCTCTGAATGCCTGTTATGAACGAATTTGATTGTGGGAGAAACATCTGTTCAGTCTTGGATGCCCTTGCTCAAGAAAGGTATAGTCAAGATCAAAAAATTCCAGACACACACTACTATAACAGTGATTTAAGTTGTAATTACTTAGTCTAAAGAAAAAATGGCAAATCTGATCTATAAACAGGTGAATAGTTGACATCCCTCTTCTCCTGTGTGCGGACCTCCAAAACTCAGCCAAAGGTAAAAGCAGGCTAAAAGCATGAAACAAACAAGCTTGAAAATAGGTCAGTGTAAGAAGGAACTTTGATGAACTGTGGGTCAAACCTGCCAATTCGGGTCCCTTTTGGTGCAATATTACCCCCTCCCTTTACTTCTTTAAACCTATTCATTTTCTATGCTGTAGGACCAAGCAAGACTTTCTTGGAGAGGTAAAATAGGCAGGCAAGCAGATTTCCTCTTGTGGTTCAACAGTAAATCAACAGAGGTGGGAGCTTTACTTTCCCTGTTTGTTTGCTTGTCTCCAGACAGACTATTTGTTATAATAATTAAACAGTGCCTAGAGACCAGGAGCAAACCATTAGTAGGCAAATGGCAATGAATAGAAGCGTGTTCCAGGAAAACCAGGGAAATTTCACATACTCATTGGCTCAGTTTGGAAGGAAAAATCACAGTTTTCTGTGAGGGCTGCAATGAAAAAATGAGATTCTGAAAGAATTTTTCTGGCCTAGAGGTCACAGAGCAACACATTCAAAGCAAACTAAATCGGAAGAGAAAGAGGGCAGAGAAGAAAATACAGCAGCTCAGCTAAGTGGGAGAAAAATTTGCATTTCCTACTGTTCCTTAGCTGCACTGCAAGGTTTCACTCCCCGGAGTTCAGTTTCTCTCACTGCAAGATATCCTGTTTTGTGGCACTATCAGCCCAGGTCTTTTCCTCTGGTTACCCTGTTTCCAAAGGGGCCTAAGAAAGCAGCCTCTCTTGCCGGCAAAGGAAGGACATCCCATTTCAAAGCTTGCAGAGGCAGTGTCAGGGCCATTAAACGGTGTCAAAGTCCAACCTTGTTGAAAGTCTAAGTGGGATAATCTTGTGACTTTGCAAAGGTGTGTCACTGATATTGTTTTGTTTCTTCAGCACAAGACCTAGTGATCATCTGTCCCGGAAAATTCACAAGGGTGAAATTCAAGGGAAAATTCACAAGGGGAAAAATTCACAAGGGAAAATTCACAAGACTGTTGGTGATATGAGAACTACTGAAAGTTAGCTGTCTTGTTTAATAGCTGTTTTTCTTCTGAGACAAGCAGTAGAAAGATTACCGTCAAAATTTGCCCTGAGTTTCTAAAAAAAGATGAGGGTCTCTGAAGTGCTAATGCTATACATTCAAAAATCCTGAGCTAACTCTATAAAGAGAATTTGAAACAGGCATTAGCTGCAGTATCCTTGTTTCCCAAATCAGCTCTGACTGATGAGCTGTTTCACCGGTTCACAGATGTGCAAGTGTCCCCACTGTGCTTTTGACATTTCCAAGTATCCAAGCCTCTTCTGGAGGAAAGGCATCTAGGGGAAAAGAAAAAAATGTAGTCTTTTTGGCTATTAATCTTTCGGCCTTTCTGAGATGGAAGTCAGAGCCGCTCTCTAAGTGAATGGTTGTGACAGGGGCATTTGTCCCCCAGGAATGTTGTCTCAACAACACCTTGAGGAGCACAGGGTTATTTTGATGCATGAACCTCTTTCTGGAGTGATTCCTGACCTAATTCCCAACCACTGCTCCCTGCAGAGACTTTTCTCATATTTAGTCATTCCTGAAAGAGAGCATATGCTTTAAGAAGCAGATCCTAAATGAATCTTCTTGTCCTCTAACTGAAAGATCCTAAAGCAATCTTCTTGTTTGTAATAGAAAGAATTGATGTATTTTTCTACAACTTCTTGTCCAAAATTATTTAGGATAGAGGGCAAACAATCCATGCTGAATAAGAGAGACAGCAAAAGCAATTGCTATTTCTGGATGGTTCCACACACAAGTTTTTACATATTGCTCACATCTTTGAAAAAAATGTGACTCTTTCAAGAAGATTAATAAGACACTTGCAGATTTTTTTTAAATAGATTATGCCAGCATCTCAGTTTATTGAAAACAAAAAAATTTTTTTTTCAGAGATTTTGTAATTAGATTTTTTCCATATTTTAGAATTTTCCGTTTTTGTTAATTAGAACTGCCATATTAAGAAAATGTCTGTCTATTATTTAAAGAGAGAGAATATTCAATCAAAACAAACATAACAAGATCATTCCTTCATTTGAATTCCAGGGGATGCAAGGATGATGTTACCTGACTGCTACTTGCCCAGGTGCAAAATTGGTAATAAAAAGAAGAGACAACCTCTTGAACTATACTAGCATTTCTGTCACTTCATGACCCATCTCAAATATGTCATTCTGAACATAATAGCACATGGCATATTTGCTGAGGTACTTTGGAAAGTAGCACTAGGGTAGTAACTTAGCAGATTCAGGAAACCCCCTGGAATTTGAGTATTGAGACCGTGTTTGGGCATTGTCTAACACCAATTTTCCAATTGCAACTTCAGGTATTGTTTTTATCTAATAATGCTCCAAGCAGTTTTCAATGAAGCATTGGAAAGTACCATAACTGTCCAGCTACCAAGCCCAGAAGTTCAGGAGTTGGCATTTCTTGGGGTTCACAGCATCACAAAATGGTTGAGTTGGAAGGGACCTCTGAAGGTCATCTGGTCCAACCACCCTGCTCAAGCAGGGCCACCTAGAGCTGCTTACCCAGGACTGTGTCCAGACAGCTTTTGAAGATCTCAATTTGCACCAGGGCTCAATCACCCTCACACTGAGAAATTGTTACCTGAAGTTCTGAGGGAAGGTCCCGTGTTTCAGTTTGTGTCCATTGTCTGGCCCATTGTCTCTGGGCACCACTGGAAAGAGCCTGGCTCCATCCTCTTTGTGCCCTCTCCTTAGGTATTTATGTATATCAGTAATGTTCCCCTGAGTCTTCTCCAGGCTGAACAGTTCCAGCTCTCTCAGAGTCTTCTCCCAGGAGAGGTGATCCGACGCCTTCGTCATCTTAGCAACACTCTACTGGGCTCTCCCTAAAAGCTCCATAATTAAATGTTTCAATTTAAAACAATGTTTTCCACTTAAAACTCTCTAATTTGGAGACTTTCTTCCTTTAGTCGTTATCAAAACAATGCTGTGTTAGTTTCCTATGCATTCAAGAAAGTCTTGTCTCCTCCCTTTCCCCTCCCATCTTCCTTTTCCTCCTGTTTTGGTTGGTCCCTTTCACCAGATCAAATTGATGAAACATATCCCGACCAGGTAAGGGAATTTTTGTTTAATGTTATCATTATTTCTGTGCCAGATATTAGTTCACAGGTCACAAAGCACTGAAAATGAGCACTCTAACATTCACTCAAGAACAGAACTACGAGGATAAATGGGAAAAAAAATTATTTGCCATGCAAATTGCCTAGATTTTGAAGCAGCAAAGCAATTAAGAACATGAATCAAGTTGTGGTAGATAAAAACATGGGTGAAAACAGAAATACCCTGGGACTGGCTTCTGCTGAAAGCTGCAATCTGTCTGCACGTAGGAGGCCTCCGGAGTCTCCTGCCAGTGAGAAAGCTGCTTAAAACTGGGGGCAGATTTTCTGCTGATTCAGCAGTCTTGATCCCCAGAGCAAAAGTGATGCCTTGTAGTGCACTGGCTCACAGAAGCATCCTGCTTTCCTCCACATGGAGCCAGGGAGTGGGGGGTGCCCTCCAGTGTAATCTCACGGGCTCTGGACAATTACGGCTGGGAACTGGAGTGTGCAGCAGAGATAACTGATGTCATGCACTGCCATCTGCTGTGTCTCTTCTCACACTGCCACAACAAAACTCAAGACTGGAAGACATGGAGCTTGAAACAAAACTGCCACTGCATGTCTTTCTCGTTGAGCTTCAAGAAGGGATTGCATAAGGGTGTGGAGAACAGATACAATGCACAAATGAATACAAAATGCACATATGTCCACTAAAGGTCCCAAGTTTTGCACAGTGAAGGAGGTTGTCCATATTCTTTCTTTTTGAAAATAAGGAATTGATGTGTGCTAGCCCATTAATCAGTGAAAGCATATATAAACTAGAACAATTTTCAGTGTCATAAGATGCTTTAAGAATATTTGGATGCGCAGCTGACTTTTATTCTATTTGAAAATTTATGTTAACCCCCAAGAGTGAGCCTCAGAAAACCTGTCAAATATATTTGCATATATTCCAGCTCAGAATCTCCCCAGGACAGTAGCTACACTCTATTTATAGATAAAAAGCTGGTTGATAATCTGAGGGAGCAGCTGGCCTTTTGAAGTGCTAAGAGCAGACCACAAAGTATTACATGGCAATTGCAGGGTGAGAAAAGACATAGACTCAGAACAGTGAAGGACTTTGTGAAGAAATCAGGAAATTTGTCATGGAAACCTTGGGAATATCGTTACCCTACCACACTCCTGCCAACTTCAACAGGACAAGTCATGGCATCACATTCTTCCCTCTATAAAACAGGTATAATCCAATGGTACCTTAGTTCTTTACATGGTAGTTGTCCTCTTTCCACAAAAGGTGTAAGATCTGGTCATCTAAAACCAAGCCTTTCTTTCCATCCAGGTCCTGTAACCTCACCATATATATGACCATGGACCTATTCCATGTTTTGTAGTCTCACCTGTTTTTTATCTTCTTCATGGTATTTTTTCTCTCACTGTACATTTTAATGATATACAAAGCAGAAGAATTCCTATTGGAAAAACAAAATTTCCTTACCCACACTACCCACTCTTGGTTCTACCAGGCCTCAATCTTATTTTTGCACCAGGGCAATGACGGTTAAGTGATGAATGTTGCTTCAGCATATGTTAAGAGAGTGATAATTTTAAAGCTATTTTATTTTCATTATTCTTTCTAATATTTCTTCATTATGTCTTGTTACCTCAGTGCCTGAAGTCTTTTACAGTCTAAAATTATTTGCCATTCTTACCAAGGCATAACTTAATACAAGTGAGTTTGTTTCTCTAGTCAAACACCTATGGTTGTGTGTGGATAATAACAGCTCCTATGATGTTGGCACTTTTTTCAGTTTGTGAGACATGGCCATATCACACTTTAACTAGATATATATGAAACTGCTATCCAAGGGTGTAGAATGAGCTGGCAAACCATTCCAGGGGAGTTATATGCAGCTTTTATCAGGGTGGAGCTACATATCATATATAGTCCCACAAGGTGTACCCAAAGCCCAGTGCAACACAGTACTGTCATGATTGCTCTGGGCTTATCACATTTGCAGATATGGAAACACATTGAAAGACTGATGTAGAATTCAAAATTATCATGATCAATCCGCAGCACAGTCCAACAGAAATAAAATATTCAAAGGGGACATGCAGAATTTACTGTAGTTAGGTAAGGACTGTCAGCTGCACAGATGCTGGATGGCAGATGACTAATTAATTCCAAAAAAAAGGAGCTGGCAGTTGCTATGGATCACAAGCTGAACATGAGTCAACAACATCATGCTTCTGCAAAAAAAAAGAAACATCACACTGAGGTGAAAAAATAGAAAATTAGTCTGCAGCACTGGCAGGATCATCTCTTCATCCTACACAGCACTGGCTAAGCTTCGGCTGGGGTACTGCACTGGCTGCTGCTCATAAAGAAAACTTCCAACTTCTGGGCAAGAGTCCCCAGGAGTCTGGTGATTGAATGAGGTCTGGAACATAATCTGTGATAAGAAAGGAGGACATTTTACCTGTTCATCCATAGCAGAAAAGAGTCAAAAGGAACATGAGAACAGTGTGCACACATATGAGGCTGCTGTTTAGAAAAGACAAATTTGTTCTTTGTACGCATGTTGGATGAAATGAGAAGAGGATAAAATTTCAATGAAAAAAATTCACATTGTATACCAGAAAATTATTTCTGACAGTAAAAAAAAATGATGTGTTGGAGAATCTTGGGGTCTTCATCCTTGGAAATCTTCAAAAACATGTTAAGCAAATCTAGGTTATAGATGTGTCAGTGGTATAGTGGCTGCTGTTTTATTAGGTCAGCAGATGGATGACTTAACACCTTGAAGCTCCACTCAGCCTTTCTCTGCAGAGATAGGTCAAGAGAAATGATCATTTCAAGAAGATGGTTGAGTAGTTGAAGGTAGCACTTCAGTCTTTCTGATTACCTATCAGAAGAGAAAAAAGAGAAAAAGTAAATAATCATTCCCATCAGCGTCCTATCCTTTCCCATCATTTCATATAATGGAGAAGCAAAACCACCGACGTTAGAAAATTTTGCCTTTGAGGAAGAGTGACCAAAATGGGGTGGAATTTTTGGATTAAGACTGTTATCTGGAGTTTGGGGAAGAAGGGGTTGGTTNTTTTGAGAGGAGTTGGTTTGGAGTTTTTGGGGGTGGGTTTTTGGTTGGTTTCGGGGGTTTTTTGTTAGATTGGGTTTTGTTTTTTCAGTTCAGGAAGAGGCAAGCTGCCTCTGATGGTTAAGCTGACTGGATGTACAAGCAGCGGTTGGTGGAACTGAGTCCACTTGAGCCTGGAGAGAAGGTTGCTGCTGGGTGGTCTGACTGCAGCCTTTCTGCAGCTTAAATGGGGTTGTAGCGAACATAGAGTCAGAGGATTTAGAGGTGCTCAGCAGAAGCAATGAGCACAGGGAAAGTGGCAGTGGTCAAGCACTACAACAGGTGCTCAGGGAAACTATGAAATTGCCATCTTCAAGGATTTTCAGCACCTGATTGAATGAGGTGTGACTCAGCCTGCAGTTCTAGCAACTTGAAAATCCTGTAGGACCGGAGCACCTCACCTGTGAAGGTAGGCTGAGGAAGTAAGGGATATTCAGCCTGGAGAAGAGAAGATTGTGAGACCTCATAGCAACCTTCCAGTACCTTAAGAGGGCCTAAAGGAGAGCCAGAGAGGGACTCTTTATCAGGAACTATAGTGATAAGATAAGGAGCAACGGGTTCAAACTGAAATAGGAGAAATTTAGATTCGTTATACAGAAGAAATTCTTTACTGTGAGGGTGGTGAGGCACTGGAAGAGGTTGCCCAGAAAAGTTGTTTATGCCCCATCCCTGGAAGTGTTCAAGGCCAGGTTNTTAGAGGTGCTCAGCAGAAGCAATGAGCACAGGGAAAGTGGCAGTGGTCAAGCACTACAACAGGTGCTCAGGGAAACTATGAAATTGCCATCTTCAAGGATTTTCAGCACCTGATTGAATGAGGTGTGACTCAGCCTGCAGTTCTAGCAACTTGAAAATCCTGTAGGACCGGAGCACCTCACCTGTGAAGGTAGGCTGAGGAAGTAAGGGATATTCAGCCTGGAGAAGAGAAGATTGTGAGACCTCATAGCAACCTTCCAGTACCTTAAGAGGGCCTAAAGGAGAGCCAGAGAGGGACTCTTTATCAGGAACTATAGTGATAAGATAAGGAGCAACGGGTTCAAACTGAAATAGGAGAAATTTAGATTCGTTATACAGAAGAAATTCTTTACTGTGAGGGTGGTGAGGCACTGGAAGAGGTTGCCCAGAAAAGTTGTTTATGCCCCATCCCTGGAAGTGTTCAAGGCCAGGTTGGATGGGGCTCTGAGCAACTGGGGCTAATGGAATGTGTCCCATCTCATAGCAGGGAGGCTGGGACTAGCTCATCTCTTATATCCCTTCTAACTTAAACCATTTATGATTCTATGGCATTGGGAGGAAGGGCTCCATGTCTTTGAGTTTTGGGGTTGGGAATATTTGGTTTTGTTTGGTTTTTCAGGGTAGGGGTCTACTTGGATTTTGATTGCTCAAAAAGGTCTCTGGTGGTAAGAACAACTCCCTTGCCACACAGAGGTATTTGCAGTAGAGATTTATACCAAATTGCACCGAGTGAAATCTATGCAAACACCAGCTGAAGACACCCCCAGAGAGGGGTTTTATTGAAAGTGCTGACTGCAATGCACATTAAATAATCCCTTGTTTCTTCCTCAGGTAGTAATCAAACTTAGAAGTAATGGAACTTCTGCCTCAATCTCTAGGACTTAGCCCTAGAAAGAATTCACCACACTGGGTTTTTCATTCCTTTCACTTTTCTTTCTTCCCCATGGTAAAAGCTCTATTTTGTCTTGTTTACTGCTGATCACAATCTTATAGTTAAATAAATCTGTTTCTTATAGTCAGGGTATTTAGTTCTATTGCATGTGTGCTACATTCCTCATTGTTGAAAGTTTCTTCTAAGGACATAGCGGCTGGCATTGATTTTTTTTTTTAGGTTTTTTTGACATCATTGCAAAAATATTTCTTTGGTGGCTAGGGAATGAACATATGCAAAAAATTAAATGAACTCTAGAGAAATATCCAAAAGCAGTGGTTGTCCAGTGCTGGCATAATGCCAGCCTTGACACTATCTCTAACTCACTGGCAAGCTGTTTGCAGGGATATTTCTGATATAATTTCCTTACATTCATTGCAAATTTCCTTTTTATAAGGTGTAAGGTTCTATACTACAGCTCTGGGAGCTATATTAAAGGATCTTATTATAGGACAGAAACAACAAGATAGCTAGAAAGCTGGACTGGAAGCTAAATATTTATAGGGAATCCAAAGGGATTCCTCAGAGATTGCATTTCAGTGGTTTAATGTATTGTGTATGTTGAAAAAACCCATCTGGAATCCTAATAAGCATACCAAATACTTTAACAGAATTTGGTTAAATAAAATTTTTTAAAAACCCAAACATAGGAGGTATTCATGAAAAAGGCAAATTCCTCTGTATAAAGATCCCTCTTGGCTACAAGAAGTCAACACCAAATCCCAACCTGGCACTCACTTGTTTGTGCCTAGATTCATCAGTCTTAGCAGAGACAGGTATAGTACACAGCCACCCCACACTTGCTTAACGTGGATGGAAAGAGAAAGGCAACACCACAGGTCAATTTATTCCAAATGGGATGAAGATGTGCATTTCCTAGGTCAAGTATAGAAAGATCTAAGACACTAAGCTCCTGCTCTAACTGTTTGAACTTGATGCTTAGAGGTGGTGAGAATAAATGCAGCCCACAGGTCTATCTACAACATATGGAGCCGGCTTTAAGGAGGGTGGAGGTTCATGCCTCCATTAAAACAGCCTCTTGCAAAACCCAAGCTCTCACCTAGGTTTTAATGGAACCTGAAGGAAGCAGATTAGGTCTTTAAGACTGTGTAAATTAGTGACAGAGCAAATGAAAAACACATTATTTTGGTTAACAAAACAAACTTCCATACTCTCACAAAAAAATACAGCCAGACATTACTATATATTCAAAACAAAGTGCAAACCAAAGTCTCTCCCTCTGGATTGTCAGCATCCTTCTTCAGCTGTCCAGTTGTTTCATATCTGAATAAGAAAACCTCCATTTATTTATGTAGTCACACTGACACCAGGCCTTTCTACAAAATCTCTCCTCATGTTGCCTCTGCACTCCACCTGGTTCCACTTAAGCTCATTAGTGAGGAATGATACCCCACTGGGGGTATCCAGCAGGGCTGGTCCTTTCCTTGCAGAGCAGGGGCAGCTGCTCTCTTGCATCCTCCATGTCAGGGCAGGCTGTCACATGAGGTTGTGGTGCTGGACTGTGACAATAGGCAGGAACAACAGCTCACACTTTTGTCACTAGCCTAATTTCAAACATCCTCAGCGTGGACACAGTAGCCTGGCTCTTTACCTCACTGAGGTAAAAAAAATTGTTTCCAGCTTACCTAAACTTATTTGGTGAGGTTGAGCCAATAAAACAAACCCTGAATAGCCTATTTTTCAATACTGTTCACGTCTCTGTACACTGTAAATACTGTGATGTTTACTGCAGGGAAACTGAAATTATGGAGACACCATCAGAGAAAATGAAAGGAAAATATCAAAGTATGTATTTTTAAAAATCCATTTGACATGTTTGCAAATTGGCTTTCAAAACTTCTCAAATTTTTTGTAGCTGAAATTATGGTTGTTGATTATTATCATTATTAGCTAGCACATGTTTATCATGAGCAATAAGATCAGAACAAAATAAGGCAGTTTCTAGAAAGGAAAATAAAATGTGACCGCAAAATTCACCAAGAGAGGCTGATCCTGTTTTCAGAGTGTAGTTTCTAAGAGTAAGGGCAGTAACTTACAACTGATTTTCCTTGCTCATCACCAGTGGGACACAGTTATTTGATGGCTGGTCAGCAATGGAAGAAGGCAAGCCATAGCTAAAGGGGCGGCACCACCCTTGCTCAGGTCAAGGCACCAGCCTGTGAGTCTGGGCCAAGATGCAGGAGCAGGTACAGGCACAGGTTTAACTCAACTCAGGCAAGGACCAGCTTAAACACACCTTCCAAAGCAAGCTGGGGGAAGCTCCCAACAAGACTTGTCTTGCATGAAGCTGGCCCATGTCCCCTGCAGCTGCCAGGCAGGATGCGCACCATGAAAACCTGCTGCCGCTGCTGAAACCACTGCTGCCATGGCACACGAGGATAGAGTTTTGGGTGGAGCACTGTGAATTGTAAGCACTGATGAAGCACCGTGAGATACAGCACACAGGCTTCCCAGTGGCCAGATCTTGTCAACTTGAAGATATTTTGCATATGTCTGAGCTAGCATTAGCTCTTTTCTCTAGTTTCTCATGCTTCAGTAGAAATTCAAGCATTCTAAGATACTGCAAGGTAGACTGCTCTAGTGCTTTGACATCTGTGAAATACATCATGCTGTTTTCAAAAATGGCTTGTCATGGCCTTTGCTCAGAAGATTTCCCAACTAAATTTTGCAAACTCATGGGTCTTTGATAAGTATCAAATTACATAAGAGCTTATCTCTAAGGAGCAGATGAGCCCTTTGATATAAGTGAGTTTATTACCTGATGCAGGATTTACTGAGTGCTTCCACATGAGTTCTCCACCCTCCTTACTCTCAATGCATTTATACACCTTTTAATAGATAAAAGCCAGGACATACTGCATAGGAAGTATTTGGCTGCTCTATCCCAGACAAAATTTGTATTCTTCCATAAGTCCTTCTGTCCATCCTTCATCTCCATCAAAAGCAAACAGACTTGCATAGTGAATGCTGCCCACCAGGAATCAAGTAGTTGCCTCCTTGCAAATATAAACAACAGTCAACTTTAATCTGTCAGTAGCCCTTCGATAAGAAAACGATCCATTTATACTTCATTAATCATGTTTCAGCAGAGAAAGCCAGGGTCTGGTAGTTCTGTGAGAAGAAACAGACCCTCTTGGGGGTTTTGGTTTGGGGTGTTTTTTTAAGGCCACAAAAAGGGGAAAAGCATGAGTAGATATATGTACACGAGTTCCATTGGAGTTTGCCAGCTGGATTAGAGGCGTCAATCTGCGTTGCATTACATCATTGGGCAGATATTAGAAAGCACCACAGCCATTTTTCCTTAACCCTACGTTACATCTCTTCAGGCTGCACAGGACTTTACACTTTCAGAAAACTCTGAGACACAGAAACAGACAAGAAAATAGAAAAGCTTTCAAAAATAAGTTTTAGAAAACAGAAACATTGCCTATTCTCATGGCTGTCCAGTTCATGCTTCTACTTTGCTTTTGGGAGCCTTAACACCTTGGGAAAAAGGAATCCCCACATGCAATTTTAGTTGCTTCAAAAGACACACATAATATTAGACAGGTAGGTTAAAACTCTTATTTAAAAGACTAGGAGAAATCTTTCTACTAGCTTCTGATCCGTCTCAGTTTTTGTACACTCGTACTTAAAAAACGTCTGATCTAATTGAGCACGCTTATTGTAATCAGCGCAAAACTCCCATGATTGTCACAAGTATGTGTAATAACAAACCAGAAGGATCATAAAATTACCAAGAATATTAAGAAAAGCAAATCTGCTGAAAGTTTATTTAAAAAAAAAAAAAAAAAGCTAAAAAAACAGTGCTTCTATTCTGTCTTTTGATGTTCCACAGCTTCCACAAGAGCAAAATGAAGACTTACATATAAGTACTGTTTTAGGTGACTTTTGAATTTTGGAAATACATTAAGTGCTTCTCATGCTTTTAGCTTGGTTTTGTCAGAGTCACTGATGAGTCTTTCTTGAATTGCCACCCTTGTTTTGCTCTTGAAGCAAATGCCACACCAGTCAGTGATCGTGTCTTTGTCTACACAGCACAGTAGCAGGCTGGGTAAACTGCAACAACCTTCATGTTGTTTTTTAAGCTGCTGAGAGGTACCACTTTGCTGCCTGTGCCTGATTAACTACAGACTTGGGATCAACAGAGGAGAAAAATCTCATAGAAGAGAGTGATGCATTTCAGCAGCATATCTGATACAGCTCCAGCAGCAGGATGCAGAGGGACTCATAGGTCATTTCTACAGGCTACTGCTGGTGAGAGGCAGCTCCCGTCGCTCTGAACACAGAGAACACCAACATCAGTGATAGAGATGGTCAATAAGACTCACATCCTGAAAAGTAGCTGGGTGCCTGCAGAGAGGAGCTCACCTGAACCAATTTACCTGCTGGCCTTAGGATGAGATGGCTCACTGCAGTCCAACAAGAAACATCCCACTTTGTACACCTAAAAACTTGCACTCGTTCCCTTGTACCCTGTGAGCTAGTGGAGGATCCCAAGAGCCCTTGAAACACCCCGGAGAGAACGCCACTGTTTGATATGCAAATGGCATTTGGCACATCACAAACACCTTCCCCTTGTTCTCCCACTGCCAGAAGAAATTTAAGCTTTACAAAGGAATGTCAGAAATGGGATCATCTCTAACCATACCATCCCTGGCTATCAAAAGCATCCACCTCCCCTTTCTCTAGCAGTGAAGCCCTTCAAAACAAAGGCCCACTCACAGCAAACTCAATAGGCAGCCCTTTAAGTTGCAGGAATCATCAAAATCTCATATTTCTGGAGGCTGTCTCTCTGTGCTAGCTGCCCACAGGGTCCAGTTCAGAGGCCCATTCTGGCAACTCCATTTCAGGCAGCTTTGACAGCCCATCTCAGTGCAGCTTCCCTGCCAGCCCCAAAAGCTGTCAGCCCTCGGGGAGGTGAAGGATGGCAGCACTGGCAGGCTCAGGCTGCACACTAGGAGCTCGCTTTCAGCCATGCATGGCCTCATGCCTGGGTGCCCTTGGAGCACCATATCAATCTTTCATCCCCAGTGTCACCAACCCCCTGCTCTTTTAATCTAAATGTTCACATCCTCACTCTCAAGAGTAAGAAACTGCTTATGCTTGGGAATCAACAATTAAAATCACAGGCCATTCCTTAGCTGATGGTTAATGCTGTCCCCAGCAAGATCCCTTCTTTTCCCCAAGCTTCCTGCCCAGCCACCTGCACAGCAGGCACCACTCGCCCCTCATTTTCCCCCAGATAGGCAGGATCAGACCTCAAGGTCCCACTGCTCTAGCCCTCCACCCCAAGCTCAGCTGTGGCAGTCCTTATCCCAGCCCATGCAGCCCAGCCCCAGCCTCTCCCGTGTGGCAGTGACACTGCAGAGGCACAGCCCAAACGCCCCACGGGAAGACAGGTCCATCCACACACTGTGCCAGTGGTCCAGGTCACTGTCTAGCCCATCAGCACCTGCTGGTGCTCGCCACTCATTTTCAGGCATCATTTCACATTAATTGCTATTCTCTTATTCATTAGCAGGAGTAAAACACTTTGATAGAAGTCACTTCACACCGTGTCTCCATTTCAGTTCACCGCTGGTACTTCTGAGAAGATGAGCAGCTCAGAGTTTGCAGCAATGGGTCAGCTGAGAGCTATAGACCTACAGACAGTCACATATTAATTTTGCATTATGGAAAAGGATGAAAAAGCTCTGACATTTGCTACTGCTACATCTAAGAAAAAATGTAAACTGATTGAAAGCCAAAGGAAACACAGATGGATTCTGTTTAATATGATGCCATATTGCAATTTAAAAAGGTCTTGTGCTGTGCTGTCTGACATGCTTCACTTGGAAACGAAAACTTCTGGATTCCTCTCATTTCCTCTCCCTTAAGCTAATGGCAGCAAACATTTGAAGCAATTGCTCCCCCTAAGCTTCACTCACTATTAAATTACAGACAATTTGCAATGCAGGGCAGAGCCACGGAAGGCTGTTTCCATGTAGATGCTCAATCTGGCACCTTGCTGAAGCAAATGAATCAACAAAAGTTTGTAAAATTTATTTTTATTAATTTATTTTTCTTTCTTTCTTCCTGGGAGTAAAAAGCTAAGTCCCTGCAGACACTTTTCAAGGGGCCTAAACCCTTGCTAAAGGCATTCTGAGCTGTGTGAAAAAGAACAGAACAAACTTTCTGATAGATATTTTGGAAATGGTAGAAATACAGGAGCATTTGCCATGTTTGGAGATCAGTATTCATATGCTCTCTGCAAACTGTGCACGCTGTTTCTCCTGCCCTTAGGCAGGATCCACAAGCCAGATTAAAATACTAATGATGTTTTAGTTGTCCATATCCAAGAATTCATAGCTACACTTAAGTACTGCATAACCATCAAGCTACTGAAACTTCCTTCTCAAAACAGTCTCTATTCAACACCTTCCCTTAAGTTTTTTTCATGGAGGATACATGCTTGGCTCTCATTGGTGCTGCTGTGTTTTGTACTTGAGCCCCAGGAGGGTTTTCAGTGTAATCCCTCTTCTGTTTCCGGGGGTCCAGCCTGCAGGGCACCTCCAGAGTGTGAGCAGCCACTTCAGACATGCCCACAGCACACACCAGGCACTGGGAGCCATTATTTCCACTGAGCACTCCTGTTGGCACAGTGCTGGCACGAGTCAAGCAAAGCTCCAATGACTATTTTGCAGCAGGAATTTTGATTAACAACTCTGTCTCTTCGTGGTATTTTTCACCCACTATCAGCTCGTTCTCTCCTGGGTGTCTCACTGCCAGCAGCCGCTTGCACAATGGGTTAACACTGACACTGACTGTCCAGGTTTGCCGATAGCTGCAGCACTGACACGTACTGAGTCGGCAGAGATGGCTCTTAAGTAAGAGGTCACTTTCTCGCAAATTTTATTAAGACTCTGAGATCTCTCTGAAGGGCAACAATCACATTTGTGAATTTGCGTAAGATTCGCAGGAAAATTGAGATGCTGGTATACCGAGACATTTATAAAAGGTCATTAAGAATTTCCATCAGAGAGGAAGTAATTTGATTGTAGAAGTTTGAGGGCATTTCATCAAAGGCAAACGAAGAAGGGATATTTAATATCAGATTAAAATCATATTGAGACCATTTTGCACCACATGAGTGATATTTGACTGCACTCCTAAAGCACTGTTGTGGGCAGTTCACCTGAGAAGAATGTCCATAAACCATAATTCACTGAAAAAAGCTCTACACTGCTAAAAAGAAAAGAAAGCAATTTCACCCTGAAATGAGAATTATGAGAGGCTCCTCACAATAAGGAAAAGATAGCCCAACACAGAGCAAACAATACTGTAAAAATAACACATTTGGAAAATACTCGAGGCAGAGAAGGGAAGGTTTACAACAGATTATATACGATAAATCAGAACAAACTGAATGACCTGGTCCTTCACTAAATGAAAAAAAAAAAAAAAACCTGGTAGCAGATGGCTTTTGCAAGGGCAATTCATTTGGTACATTTCTTTTCCTTCAATCTTTCTTCATTAAGAAAGTAAACTGGGCTCAGGTGGCTGACACAATTAACATCAGTGATAAAGTGGTAACAGTCCAAGCTAGAACAAAGACGAGCCAGAGGTTACTTACCTATATACACAAACATTTAGTCCCCCCTCCACCATCCCTAGCAAGCTTAGGGATCTGAATGAACTAATTTTTACACCTTTCAAAATTCATGATGAAAAATGTAAGTACCAGAACAATGCAAAAGCCCTTTGTAATACCCACATTTGAGAATAGAGAAAGGACACCAAAAAAAAGATATTGTAGAATGACTGCCATAAACGTCATGCAAGGATAAATACTGGAAAATACAAACAAGATTTTTGAGGCAATAGGGAAATAATCATCAAGTTGATATAAATTTTTTCAAGATCAGACTGTGAAAAATAACGGAACATGAATTCTAGGTATGAGACTGGCAAAAGAAATGGATCTGATTCTTGTGATCCCTTTGTGTAAAGAGAGCAGTGAATAATGTAGTAAGTGATTTCATATTTCCATACAGCATGTGCAGAAATACTGCACATAATACTGCTATATGTATTTTACAAAGAATGGATAAGAAGGATAGAAATAAAAATGAAAAACTAAAAGAATAATCTAAGAATTATCACAAATTATTTTTTGTAGGAAACCTAAGATATTGAATCTATGGAGCTCACAAAATTGCCCCAGAAGACTAAACTGACTTAATCACAGCAGGCATGTTTATTTTCGTGATGACAACTAGTATATTGAATGGACCTATGGACAAACAGAAAGGAAGGAATGGCAAGAACTAATAACTGGAAGTTAGATACAAAACGGTTTCCTTTCTCATCTTCAAATCAAGACTGGCTGCCCTCTGGAACTGACACAATTTGAAAAAACATAAAAGTTTGCTGCGGCTCAGTTATAAGTACAAGGAAAACATATTCACTGTGTAATTTTTTCTTCCTTTTGACAGAGTCTCCAAATAAGCTAAATAGGAACCTCACTGAAATATGCAAACAAAAGCCAAATTAATTTAGCAGGCACTCAAGATAACATTTACTTGAAGGTTAGAGAAATTAACACAATGGACTTACCAAGACATAAGGCAAAGCATCATTTTTTGTAAAATAATGCTTCGATACAGATTTCACATGTTTCTCAAATGTTGCACCAAATAGCCTTACATGTCCCAAAACCAAAGAGGGTCATACAAGCTTCATGAAAGGTTGTAGGTATAACCTGACATAGTCATCCAGCTGGTTCAGATAATTCTGTACTTGATTTGTAATACACTTGTACTGCTGGAAGCTGGGTGAAGTAGATTATTGCACAGAGTCAGAGACAAATAATATTTCCACCGGTGCTTATGTGTACATGAACACAGGCCAGAAGATAAAACCATAATATGAACAAATCAGTGGACTTAAAATGATGCACATGTTAAGTTACAGTGGCATAGTGATATTTGGCTTACTATGACAAAAGGCAACAAAGCTGCTCTATCATTTGGTTGTACAAGAACCTCCTATAATCACACAAGAGAAAGAACAACCATCCCTCTAACAATAAACTCCATCTGCAAGGAGAGGCTGAGCATGAAACGTGCACCTGCTGAAACAGAGGGCATCTTTCCGAGCACAGTGCCACCACCAGTGACGCAGGACTGTGCACCATGCCAGGGTGCCCACGCAAGTGCCCACCTGCAACCACACCATACCTGTGCTGCAGACTTTAAAAGCATGAGACAGTAATGCCAAACAGAAAGTCTAGCAGGAATCTTAAGAGAAACAAGGGTGTTAATGTATATGAAATGCTCACAAGACAAACACAGAAAGGGCAATGCTCCTCTCACTCTGCATCCCTACCCTAGAAGAAAATTGATGCATCATCCACGTACGTGGCAAGTGTAGTCAAGCCTGCACAGTCACACACATGAAACTTCATTTCATGAAAAGAAATGAAATCTCGAAATCAGGGAACTAAGTGAAAAGAGCAGACTGGACAAGACATATGATGAAATGAAATGCAATTGAAAAAAATAAAGAAACTGAGGGGATACAATTAATTGCAATGGAATTACATGAGGTGCAGTGAAAATGACAGAAAACTTGCCAAATGATATTCATTCGAATCTCGAAATCTTGGTACCAAGTGAAATGAACACAAAGGAGAGGAATTAAATTAAATGAAATGCAATCAAGAAAAAAAAAAAAAAAAGAAACTACTGGAATGGAGTGAGTACCATTAAATGGAATGGGAGTACATGAGGTGCAGTGAAAAGAACCAAAACGTGCTGAAATGATAGTCAATTAAATAGTGAGATTTCATTTTCTTTCCTGAAATGAAGAATATTCACTAAAAAAGAAATCTCAAAATCAGGGAGTGAAGTGAAATTAACTCAGGGAAGAGGATTTATAATGAAATTAAATGTAACAAAAAAAGAAAAAGAAAATTCTGAAATGGAGTGAAAACTATTCAATGGAATGGGATACCTTGTTCAAGTCACATACAGACTGCTCAGCCTTTGTCAGCCTCAGTAGGCTTTGGATTGATAAACTGAATGTCCAAGGTGTCAAAGCTCATCTTCATTGTCCCTAAGAGAGATGTACGATCTGAGAGTCAAAAAAACACAAACACAATGGATGGAGCTTGTGGGTTTGGGAGGTCCATGTTTTTATTCCTAGTTCAGACTTCATTGTGCAGACAAGAAATAAAACACAGAGAAAGAGAGTAGCAAATTCTGAACCATATTGGTGGTTCCCACAGTTTTAATTAGTGTTAATAAGTTAATTAAATGCATTATAGTGAAATTATGCCATTTGCTTTAGGAATTATGTAATGCTAGTTTTATGACTGATGTAAAATACAGTCAGATAACCAACTCAAAGTTTTCTACATGGAAGGGCAATTGTTTTGCACTGCTGTTATTGTCTATTAGCTATGTGATCATTTACCCTGCTGGAGTGCTAGCACTTCAGCATGGTGAAAGGGATTCTTTTGCTAAATTCAAATTCCAATTTGAAACAGTCAGTAGTTTTCTTCCCTTGCCATCCCTTTTCACAACAGCCTCTTTTCTTGGTCTTCCGTTCAGCTGGGATATGTCTGTAGGTCAGCAGTGGGAGCTCAGCTTCATAAATTATCCTCTCCAGGCCCACTGCCATTCCCAAAGCATCCTGGTGCCTCTGACAATAGACATGACTGTCAAGAAACAGACAGTGTTTCGTTGCACCATAGACAATAAATGAAACATGCTGTTCATTTTTGGTTTATAGGTATTTTAGTAAGCAGCTGTATTTGTACACCACTGTGTCCTTCCTTCAGAGTTTGAGGAGGAGGACACAACCTAATCCAGCTTACAGGGCAATGCAGACAGAGCCTTTGCTCCAAACTAGAGTGGGAGAAGCACACACCTCACCTCCATAGAGATTACCATATGTCTGAATTTCCTCAGCAAGGTCAGAGAGGATGGCATAACTGGGCCTGGGATTTCTCAACCGCTTGGCCACCCAGAAATCCCAGGTGGTTTATGGCCTGTCCATAGCATCCCTGAGTTTTCTGGATGGTGCTGTGCAGTCACTCCCATGAGCAGGTTGATGTGCTTGTATTGCACAACCTGTAACTCTCAGAGTCTCCCAGAGTTTCATGTTGACTGTGCCTTTGCCACAACACAGAGCCCTCTGACCAGGAACCCCAGAACAGAGGTCACTGCAGTTGTGCCTCTCTCCCCCCAGCAAGGCTGTGCTTTGGCGTGAGTTACACTGCAAATGGCAAACCACATCCATGATGAAAACCTTCCTTCCCTCTGCCCAGAATAGATGTTCCCAAGAGGCTGAGGACCTCTCCAGCTGTCAGATAGACATCAGGCTGAAGTCTCTCTCTGGGCCTTTCACACAGCTACACAACAGCTTATTTTCAGCAGGTCTTCCAGTCTGCACAGGCTAATACCTTCTCTAATAGCTCTTTACAGCATATTGTTGGACTCATTGCTTTGTCTCTTAATAAAGCCATTAAGAGTCATAACCATTTCTAGCAAAGGGTTTCCACCAAGTCCCCCACGTAAAGTGATTTATTTTCATATTAATACTGTTATGTCCATCTAGCCAAAAGAGAAGGGTACATATCAGACTTTAAATGTGAGCTGGTGTGCAGCCCCATAACCTTGAACCAAGGAGAAGGGGTGGTGTCAGTGAGGCCCCAGCTGAGCATTGCTCTGTTTTGTCTCTCCCCTGATTCACCCCTTTTGTGAAATCAATAAAATGCTTTAACCTGTCTTTCAAATTGGTTTTTCTCACAGCTGAGAGGATGCTGTGGAAGCATTGCAAATGATACGGTTTGCCTGAAAGTGCCTGAACAGATCATATATCATTTGGGGTAGTCTCTGATGAGCTAATATCAAAGGTGATTCATTAAACTGCAGTGAGAGAGAGCAATGCATTAACCCTTTGACACACTCCAGTAAACCTTCCACTACAAGATTTTTGTTTAAAAGCAGGGAAGCAATCGTAAGGATAAGGGAGCAGGTGGTAGGGCAGGGGTTTGAGACTAAATGGCCTACAAGCAAAAAAATTCTGGAGGACTAATTCTGACCTGGGAAAGAAATACTGAAATACTGAAATCCAGTTGTAGTAAGGAGAGTGCCACTAAGTAGAAATGGGCACAAATTGAGAGTTAACAAAAATATTAAGAATAGTCATGCTACAAAAATCTCACGACAGAGAAAGAGAGACAAGACTGGTTTTTTAACTTTACCATCATCGCTTGCATGTTCCTCTTGTCCAAATCTGCCCATCTCCTCTATCAAGGAGAATCTGTAGATACGGATTTAGTAACACTGACAGAAAGATCAGCATAGCAGGAAGAAATGGTATGCCATAATTCACTTGGTTGGGTTACTCATAAGATCAGAAAACAAAAGAGAAAATAATTTCTAAAAAAATCCATATAACAAATGAAACAAATAAAAAATCCATAAATATTTAGTAGTTGTCAATTGAAATTCTTCACACTTAGAGAAGCAATTTAAGGAGCTGAAGAAGCTATAGTGCAAAGAAATTCTTGACAGGTCCATATCTGAGAGTTTTAAATAAAAATGCAACTCTCAATAGCATTGAAATTAAAACATGCCAGATGTTGCAGGGATTTGACATAATTCAACAAGGGTAAAGTTACAAGTTTATTAACTACAGCAGCTGGTATTGGAGGATTTGCAATACTTTTTATGTGACATAGAGTTGGTGCATGTAAGCTCACGAGGGGCATGAAAAAATGTTGCGAAAGACCAACAAAACCAGAACTCATTAAAAAGAAATTGGAAGAATGTGAAGTGTAAGGGAGTGTAATAAATTAAACGAACAGCAGAGGTCCTTGTTAAACTGCCTGCAGCCATACAAAGATGAAGAGATGTAATAAAAGATCATTTGTTTAGTTTGCCAGGATTTTTAAGAGCTTTTCTGAACTACAAAATCTTTTCAAATTATGCCACTTGCAATTAAATCTATCTCCTTTGAACTGAATAGAATACGGGCTCTGTAGAGCTGTCCCCAGCTCACACATCTCCACAGCAGAGGCCCTGCAGTAAGTCTGTGCTGGAACTTGGCAATGATGGGGAAGGACTTCTCTCCAGACATACTCATGAGCCCATCCTGAAACCTATTAAGCAAACATTTACATGGGTGATTAATTTATATTTAAGCAATTTTATTAATTAACAGGGTGGATATAAAGAAGTTACAGTTTTAGAATTCACAACTGTGTTTATCTAAAATAACACCAAAACACCTCATAACACCTAGTTTCTTTTTTATCCTTGAGTACTTGAGAAAAGGAGTAAGTAGAATGGTTTTGTTTCATAGTAGGCAGAGCTTTTCAATTAATAGCTTTTAGGAACAGCAGGACTTGCTGAGGCATACTACTGTGCAGATGGTGGCATTCAAAGTGTAATTTAAGTTAAACGTAAAGGCAAAAAAAGAAGAACATGGGTTTGTTGATACTGCATAAACTAGATTGCATTCCATCTGTCTGCATTGCATGTATATACAGATAGATCACTTTTTCATGGAAAAGTGTATATATAGGTAAATACATTCCTGGCACAAGAACATCTAAGCACAGCAGAGTACAGCAAATACAAGAAAATAACTTAGTAGAAGTGTGCAACAGAACTATGTCAGCAGGCTGGAAGCCCAGACTGCTACCAGCCTAAGCTTCTTGTTCCACAGCCTGCATTTCATTTTATGTCTTTCCCAAGCCATCACCATTTCAGGTTCCAATTTTACACGCTTTAGGATTTTTCCCTCCCAGCCTTTACTGGCCCAAGAAGAGGAACAAGTTACACTCAGTTCTGGAAAATTCTGGCAACATTTTCTTCTAAATCTGGAAGTTTAAAGCACACATGTCATAGATGGCAATGACAGTGCAGCTTGTCTGTAAGTAATTGTTTTTCCTACACAGTGAAAATCTGACCAAATTCAGTCAAGTTACAAACCCTTCAAAAGTACAGTTTGTGCATGTTCAATAGAAACCACGTTTACCTTTGCAGCTAAAGCATCTGAAAACCACACAGTGAGGCATAAAACTGCCCTACTGGGCTCCTCTAAAGTTGTTCCAGGAACCTCACCTGAGAGGCAGATTTCTACCAATGTTTTCACTGGTCCTCCTGCTGGGTCTAAGTAGAGCAGAAGAAAATGCTTAACTCAATGATGCAAAGAGAGATTGGTACTATTTATGTCTGATCAGCCACTCACAATCACAGACATTTCCATCTCAACCTCGAGCTGTTTCACATTTACAGATCTGGTTCATCCAACCAAGTTGTTACAAAAATACAGTTACTAACTCTGAAAAACCCAGATTCTTCAGTAATGAGTCTTACAGATAGCCATGGAGAAATCAAATGCTCAATAAATCTACAACATACATTTCAATGGTGTGGGGTTGCATGCAGTGACTTCCACTGTGGTGCTCTTGAAGGGCTAAATATGTGCAGAGCGCTGAGTTCTGTGGGTGAGATTCCCCCTCCCAGATTATCCGTATGTCACTTTATTAACTGATCACCAGCCTGATTCCCTAAGAAAATGCTGTCCCAGTCTATTCAGTCCATTTATGCTATTTAGGAAAGTGTGCAGACCCAGTCAGGAAAAGTACAGTTTCACACATGGATTTGAGCATCCATGTTTTCAGGTGCAGGTTCTATGATGAGGTGCTTCTGAATCACAGGCAATGATTATACCAAACTTTGCAGCAGCTTTTGATAGTCAAACAAGCTCAGGAAACCACCTTTAGAAAAGATGCTTTTGTGTACTAGAACATGAAATAGTAGCAAATCAGTTTAGCTTCCTTCTTATTTCATATCACTGCAGACAGAGAGAGAAGAGGCATGTAAAGAGCTGGAGTGACATTAGACATCTTTTAGGAAAAGTGTCAGTGACATTCTCAACACTCCCATTTACCATGCCTAGGTCTGCAGAGTGGTTTTTCTTCACCCACTCTGCGTGCTTTCCAGCATAGGAATTACAGTGAACTCTCTCAAGCACCAGCCTCGCTGATTACCCAGTCAAATGAGGTTTGATTCAGCACATCTCCAGTATAACTGCATCTTTAGTAAGCAAAAATATATTACAATACTCCATCTTTCCACTCAGTTTGTATACGCTAAGTGCTGCTATTTTTTCCAGTCATTTTTATTTTCTGTTTCCAAAAATTCTGACACTCTGCCTTTTTATTAAAACCTCATGTAGAAAATTTCTCCAGTTTCTGAGTCCTCCCCTGACACTATGCAAATACAGCATTACCACATGAAAGCACTGCCAGTGAGTTTAGCCAGGAACACTTCAAACAGGATGCAGAGCAAATACCTGAAAAAAATCCTTCATCTATCAATGCTTTAAGTAACCAAACGATCCACTGATTTTCCAGAGAGAAACTAAAGACCAGTGAGTGAAGTGATGGCCTTTGTTCCACATGCTGTGCCTCTAGTAGTGACTTACCACCCCTGTACCAATACGTGCTCTGCTAACTAATCACATAGTGATTTATGGTTGCTATACTTAGACCTCGGAAACTTGCCACATATGTTAGGAAATTATGAAGGAAATTACAAACAGCTTCCCATATAGATTAGTGTCCATTCTCCCAAATAGTTTGGGATTCTTGAGTTTGGAGGAAGCTGAAAAATCCCCAATTTCTTCCAAATTTTCATTTGCAAGAAATAGCCTTTCTTTTGGATTTCAATATTATCTAGCAGATAATTTTTGCGTTTTTACACAATACCATTTTCTGCGCCCTTATTTATTTCTGAATGTTAAATATTACTTTAGCACCTCCCTCACTTAATGTGGTGTTGCTTTTCCTGTTTCCAGGATGACTGCTGGAGTTTTCCCCCAGCTGGACCAAGGGGAGGTGATGCATCCACCCTTCCGGGAATTGAATTCCATCCTCAGAAACATTCACTGCTCTTTGTCCCATATGTACAGCATTCTCCAGCCAAGGCTCTCTCCTGTAACTGTATAACTGCCTCACAAATCAAGGCATGAAGGTCTTTTTCATACAAGAGACTAATTCGTTGTCAAGGAGGATCCCACACAAAGGCAGAGAATTTAACTTGGCTTGTTTTGGTTTCGTTCTTTCTTTTTAACCAGGTTGTATTGCCACAAATATCAAAAGCAAGAACTGGATCTGAATTTCTTCTCACTGTGTCATTTTCACCCTTAAAAAATAATCATCTGATGCACGATTTCAACAGAATTTGATTGTACTGCACCACCAGAGAAATCATGGGAGACTATAATGTTTAACTAAACCCCAGATAATTAAGGGGGGAAGCTTTATTTTATCAAATGGCACCTCTCTCTTTCAAGCAACTATGCATTTATTGGTATGGCTGCTTTTTCTGAACTTAATTAAATCAACAAGATCCCATATAAGCTTGCACAGCTGTATTGCCTTCCTGCAGTTTCAAATATTTTTATAATCTTGGGTGGAGCGTGGGATACCAGGTGCTTCAGCAGCTAACTCTGAAAACAGAAGATTTTTTTTAAACTATGTTATACTCCCAAAGTGGAAATAAACATCTCTGCATTCCCATGACTAAAGAATCCACTTTTATTCTTTACCAAGCAGCAATCAGAATACAGACTATTAACAAAATAAAACAAAACAAAATGCACTGCAGTGTAGGGTAAGGAATTTTTAATGTTTCCTGGAAATAAGGAAGATGACATTTCTTCCTTTCTTTTCCCTATGTGAATAAAAAGAATGCTGAAATTAAAAATTTTATCATACATCAGCTTCTCCCTCAATTTTAAGAAGTGACACAGGCCTTTTAAAGCAGGTAATCATTTTGAAGTAATTCACTCTTTCAAATACTCAGTATTTTGGGAAGGAAGAGGAGGAGAAACTAATGAAAGATTGGGGAAATGTTAAATTATTTTCAAGCTGTTTAAGCTAAAAGTTAATCACATATACACAGATGGATTGTAAAACCAGATAATGCAGAGGTAAAGCACCTCTAGAACTTTTTTTCACTTCTTATTTTCTCAGTGATCTAACATCAAACATAAATGAGTAACCAAAAATGAATGAAAAGAACTGCTAGGTACCAAATAGCTTTCTGCACAATGTGTGGTAAAATGGAATTACTGCGATGATTGAAGAGGAGATGAAACCTTTCGCAACTACAACAAATCTCTGTTGTGAGTTAGTGCCTGTTTGCTGCAGATTTGATTCTCCCCTCAGTCAGGTCTGTGGCCGCGCTGCCAGGGGCTCCCACAGTGCCCCATGCAGACCTTGTGCCTAAGAATGTCCCTCCTGAGAAATCTTTAGCACCCCAAATATTCCCAAAGCTCAGCTACCAAAAGCTGCTCCTACAGAATCATGCTGGGACAGCAACAGAGCCATCCACAACTTCTTTTCATAATTTTCTTACCACCTACCTTTGACATTTTCTGTCACAACGTCAAGCAAGATCTCTAATTGCAACCACACTCACCATTTGAACTAGAAGCAGGTTGCAGGTGAAAAAGAAGGCATTTCCTGCCCAAGGGGGAGCAGGAGGATGGGCTGCTCCTGCAGGCTGGATTTGGCGGTCAGCAGCCTGTGCTGGCTCCATGGCTTTGCTCTCACACACTGCAGAAAACGCGGCCATCGGTACAAGCTGTGGCTGTGCAGCCCCAGGCCAGCCCCAAGAGGGTTTAGAGCCTCAATTGAAGAAGCCACCAGGCACCGGTGATTCCAAGTTCCGCAGCTGCCGTCAGCCCTCAGCCTTCCTCCACCCCCAAACACCCACAGAAAAATTAGTACTAAAGCACTGCCAAAACCAAATCCTCACGGACTGCTGCCATCAAAGCTGAGCAGTGGAAACTGCTGAGGGAGGCCACACTCTACATGCCTTGGTGCCAAAACTCAAGTGTGTAATAACCAGGATTGGGAATGCAGGCTCCATTTTCTGCCACCTCTCGGAACTGGGCATCTCAGAAGGGCAACCCGAAGCACCGACACACCCCTGCCTGGAGAAATGCCTACCCAAGGGCTGTAGTCTGCATTCTACTGTCTCACCATATGTGACCAAAGAGACTCGGGGAAGGAGAAGGTATGACCACACAGCAACCACACAGCACATTTCCTTTTCCACTGGGCCCCCAAAGTTATACACTGCCAAGGATTTCTCCTTTTGGCTTCACGCATCCTCCCTTGCCTTCTGTGTAATCATACAGAGCATCAGATGTGCAGCTCAGCTCTGGAACACCGTGCATCAGAAATGGCACACATCAGGAATGCCACAGCATGGATACCACTTATGCTGCATTTCGCTTCTGCCTCCCTCAGCATGAGCAGAACATTGCACGTCCTGCAAGAAGGAGGCTATGGGGTAATGGCTATTTGTACTAATATCTAAAAAAACAAACTCATGAGATTTTGCTTTGGCTCATATCAGGTTTTCCTCAATGTGTTCCCTTGTTGCAGAGAAGATCAGACAGGGCAGCTGTCACTAAGAAACCACCTATGCCACATTTTCAGCTCCAGGTTGGGGCCTAAGAGTAACCACTGTAATTACTTTGGCTGTGATATCTCCTATTCTTCAGTTCTGCCATTCTAGACATATGGCTGACACATCTTTCTATGCCTGTGCTGGGAAGTAATGTCCAAAGACAGTTTTATATCCAGAAAACTTGAAACAATTTAATTTTATCACAGTTTATATTTACTTAAGCTTGCTTCCCCATTCACTTTTTATCTTTATATTGCCTCGTTTTTTAATTTGAAATTCAAAAATCATTATTTCCCATAATTTTTTCAGCATCACAGCAGAACATGATGGTATAAGGCCTAGCTGCCACAGGATATGAATTATAGGACACAGGATTATTGAATTTTCATCTCCCTATGCATTTAGATTCCACCTTTACTATTATTAACTTCCACTCCTACTCTTTTGGCAGGTCCTGTGGAGACCTGTGGAACAGTAATACCTTGCTTTAACCACAGGAAAGCAAGATTTGGGGAGGAAAAAGGCAATTGTTCAAACATTACCAGGAGGCTTATGTCAGCTCTAAACCAGAGGTAAAACAGCTGTCAGAACAAGGAGAGTTTACTTTAGAAATCTACTTGGATCTCTCCTGGACTTGTACACTTCTAGCTCTTTTCTAAGACTGCTGGACAGCTGGCATCAGTATTTGACCCTTTCCTCAATATTTACAAATGTATACATAAAAGTCATAGGATGCTGCTTCCAGAGATGTTTCTAAATCCATTCCTTTTGTATTTACCACCCTGGGACATCTTGCGAACACATTTCCTTGTACAAAACACAATTTAATTGTATATGGGAACTGCTAGCTATGAACAACTTGGTGTGACTGAAAAGCAGCTGGTTTTCATTACCAAGATAAGCCAGATAAACACTCCAGTTAAACCTAGCACATAAGATCTCTACAGGTCACAGTAGTTATCAGTGGTCTTTTTCATTTACAGAAGTAATATTTGCACTGGCCTATCCATAAGGCAATGGGTAGGTTGGGAAATTAAATCCTCAGAAAAAAACAAGTCAGCTGCTGGCAAAACTGAATCTCTTATGCATTTTAGAACTTAAAAAAGGAAAAATACAATACTCATTTGTAATGAGCAGCTGTCTCACTTTAAGTGAAAGGTGTTATCTCAGAGATGGGACCTGGAGATGCACAAGCTACACTGAAGCAACCCTTTAAGATAGCAAAGTCAAACGTGAGTCACCTGAATTTGGCACATTTCTGCACATCAATTAGGACACTGCTTCTAATTACAGAAACGGATAACAAGCTTGTCTGTGCTCGTCCAGTACACTAGAGGATGGTGTTCATTTAATGAGCATCCCACTGATAATTTGTTTTCTCCTCATTATTCACTGTCTGGGCCTCAGACTCATGTACAGCATGCTGTTCAGTTGTTCATTTTCCCAATGGGTTTTTCCACAGGCTTGGCACAACATCTGAGTGATTCACAAGCGGCATCCTTACATGTTGTGAGAACGTGGCTGTATTTTACAAAGAGGAATCTGAAACAGAGAGATATCCGCAGGAAAAGTGCCTGCTGATTTTGCAACACTTTTGATTGGAAAGTAGTTGTATAAATAAATTCTTCATGAAGAAATCCCCGAAGAATCAGGAGGCATCAAATGTCCCTGGCTGGTGGCAGCAGTCCTTTGGAACAGGGCACTGGGGAAGCAAAAATTGAGACGAGTTCAAAATTTAACCAGAAAAACACAAGGAAGAAAAATCCATTGAGGATTATATGATATCAAGATGACAACACTGGCTCAGAAGACTGTTCAGCACTAATTTTTGGAGTCAAGAAAAATACCACAGAGAAGCATTACTATGTGACACTCTTGTTCCATATGCTTTCCAGCAAGCTGCTCTTGGCCACTGCCAGAAACAGGATGCAGGGGGAGATGGATTATTGGCGCTGGTCTGGCACAGCCTTTCCTATCTCTGGTCTTAAATAAAACCTGGCTAAACAACAGTTCTGAGTTTGGCCTAAGAGTCTGCATGGCTCCATAGAGTAGTGTCAACTGTTAGGAGGTTTTTAGCATACCCACTAGCAGTATGTTTGGCGGAAGGTGGATGGTGTATTTTAAGATGTCACTGGAATTCAAAGAGGCAACAAAATTTTTCTGGTTGATATGGTCTTGGCCTAAATGATGTAGGTAATTAACAGACTCTGGCTTTCAGAGTTCAGGTTCCTCAGTGACACCTCTGCTCTTGAGGAAGCCTTTGGCTTCCTACAAAGTCCCATTAAAAAAAGCTTTTTATTACATAATTGGAAAGTGAAACAAAAAAAGGTATACATTGAAATGTTGCACTTTTCATGCAACCTGACACATCTATTCAGTACTACTAATAACATAAAATTAATGGATTTAACATATGTAGCTTCTTAAAATAAGCTACATATGTTAAATCCATTAACATGGTAGGCCATCCTTATCTCAGACTTTTCCCATCAGAAGTCACTAGATTTTTTTATTATTATTATTATTATTATATTTTATTTCTTCCCAGGTATGCAGCAAAGGCTTGACATCTGGCTATCATCATGAATCACACAAAGGACTGAGAATCCATCACCACATAGTGGCAGAGTGATCTGTTGCCATTTTCTTTGAATGTCAGTGTGTCACCTTGTGTTTAGCGAGAGATGATCTTGATGCTGTATCTCTTGTTCCACTCTAAAGCATATTTACTTAGGAAAAACATCTTTGCCTTTCTTTGTCATACATCCTTAGAGCCTTTGAAAACCAAGAACATCAGCAAAATTTTCTACACATAGTTCTCCACTCCCTGCAGATCTATAAGTACAAGGCAAAAAAGTCTGACCTGAAGGGATTTTCTAATGAGTCAATGCTGTTTCTTTCATTGCTGAGAAATATCACTGTCAAAAACAAGTTGACTACGGATTTGCTTTGAAAAAAAGTTGGTCAGAAAATGTTTATAAGACCCAAAATGGGATTTTAGGTCTGAGAAGTCTCCATCCCAGAATAATACTCTCTTGGGAGTGAAAAAAGGACAGTAAGGAGTAGCATGAAGGGTCCCATAGCCTGGGTAAGACCTCAGCTGTGATTACTGCCGGTGAACCCTTCTCTCCATACTGCAGCTCCATATTGCAGAAAATAAGCATGAGGCTGAGGAGGGAAACAGACTTTACAGCTTGCTTGGTCCCAACTTGGAGAACCCATAGGAAGGAAGACCTAGTTCCTTATTACAAAGGGAAAGCTGGAACAAGGTCCTAAACCTGGCATTTAGATGTTCCAGATGAGTACCCTGACCAGCAACTTCTTGTTTGCTTTGGTTGGTCTGGGTAAGGCAAAGAAGTTTCATGGAAAGGGGTTTGGGAAGAGTTGATTTCTTCTAACTTTTATGCAATGTATCTATTTAATTTTTCTTCTGAATGGCAAACATTCTGCAACTGTGGTAAGTCCTGAAAGATGAAAGCATCCCCTTCCACCAGATTCCCTTCTGCCAGACTTCCTCTCCCCTCCTGGGGTCCAGCAGGACATGGCAGATTAATGCAGGTTCATACGTCCAGAAACATCTTCTTGCCTGGGCTTCTAATGCATGGGTACACACAGTCCTTTCAGGTCAGACCTTGAAATAAATCAGAACCCAGCCCAGTATCTCTCACACCATTTCCACCTGAAAGGACTGATTAAGACCTGCCTTTCGCCACCAGTAGGAAGTCTCACGTTACAGTCAGAAACTCTTCTGTGTAAAGGCACTTTGGGACAAAGGCAAGAAGCCAGGTCTCCAGCTGGGGACACCAACCCCCAAGGGCTCATCTGTACTAGTAAAGCACGCAGGGCATGGACCTGGCCTCTGTAGCATGATCATTCATTTTCTTAAATTATTGTCATGGTTCATGGCCCAATTTCAGCTCCTCTTGCCATGGTTTGGAGGATAGCACAAGATAAGGACTTATTTCAACTGCGTTTTATGCAGTCTTCTAATTTAAAGGGGAAAAATAAGCCCATGAATACAAATTCTTTATTGTGCTACTTTGCTTCAGGGACAGGACTATTTTTTTTTTTTGCTAGATGTGGACCATGACCTGTGTGTGATTGGGGGAGAGCACAACAGTTTACCTACAAGATACTAAGCTCTCTGCACCACCGGATAGTTAAGGCATTCTCCTGCAAAATGAGACTTTCAGATATGAATCCCTTCAGGCACAGGAAAGATTTAAGCTTGGATCTGCTGTAAAGATAAATTCTCTTACCAGGGAGCCTGGGCACATACAGACAGTGGCATCATTTCAAATGTCCTGCAGGCACAACATTTGCATTGGATTGTGCCATGTTGAGCCTGAATGCAAAGGGATTTGACCAGTGCTCCTTCCCAGAGCAGGCAGCATGGGATCAGTGCACACAGAGCTGGCACAAAGTCTAAGTCCAGGCACACTAATCCCCAAAGACTCATCTGTACCAGCAAAGCAAGCAGGGCATGGACCCAGCCTCTCTGGAGCTGGGTCATTCATTCTCATTATTAATATAATTATATTACTATAATGGTTACTGGTCCAATATAAATACGTTAATGACTCACTTTTCTGTCTAGCACAGTGGATATTTATTGCTGCTTGAGCCCAATGCTGCACATTATGATCAGACACCGTCAGGCAACCATTTAATTTTCTGCCCACATTAGAAACCAGAATGGATTCCTAAAATGGAGTATGTTGCAGCTCTGCTTCTGAATCCTATAGCCATTCTTCCTCACCTTATCCTGGCACTTGAACATAGACTGAATATCCCAATACTTCTGAAATACAGCATTAATAAACTCTGAAGAGCCAAACTGTGGGCATAATTCTCCCACCTACTATGCTTTCATACACATGTTGGATAAGAGCTTTCTTTGTGTTGGTACAAAAATCCACTTCGCAATTACCAACAGCACAGCAGGCTTGCCTAATTGAAGAGATAATGTCAGTGGAATAGTTTCCTGCTGTAATATATTGTTAATAGAACTGCATAGAGAAAATAGTCATTTTGACATATTTTTTAGGGGCAAGGTTTTATGTGAGTAACTCGTGTCATTGCTGTACTAAAGCATCAGCATAAAGAAACAAAGAGCAGATGATGCTTATTTCTTTTACAAATTAAAAATTTACTGAAATGATGAATCTCTAAAAAAATATGATCAAACTGCGTCTCATGGTGTCCCCATCTCTCCCATATTTCATCTGGAGCAAAAAATTCAGCAAAATAAGACTTTGATCCTGCAGAGCTTAAATATATGTCCTTATCTTACTTCTTTATTTTTAGTAGTGCAATTCAAATCAATAGTCATTAAGCTGAGCCCAGGCAAAAGCTTTTGCAGGGTTGAGAATAAAATACAATTTAAGGTAGCTAGCAGTACCAGTCTGACTCTGAAAGAGTAAATGTCACAATTTTTTATTAAACTTCAGCAAATTGCCTCCCCGACATTTTCAGAAGTTATTTTGACAATCTTGTCCTTAATTTCTAAGCTATGCCAAGCTTGTGGAAACGCGCTGTAATGCCATCACTTTCTGAAATTTTGTCTTCCTGTGAAAGGTTTGTGTAATCCCATTTTTACATGTTACTCACTGCATTTCAAAAATAAATCATGTTAATTCTGCACCACGGAGGTGTGGATGTAAGCATCTGAGGCAGCTCAGTGTTGGCAATTGAGTAAAAACACATTTATTTTATTGTTCACTGATTTTCCTTCTGCCATCTGTTTCCCCATCTATACATTTCTCTGTCAAACAATCTCAGTTGCAGGTTCTCTGGGGTGAGCAGCTACAGACATTTGCCTCGCAGGGAAAACACCCCTTAATGATTCACAAGCTTACATTTAAAAGCTGATCTCCATGTCTTTGTCTCTCTTCTTAGTATTGTACCCCACCAGGGGCAGAGACTTCTGCTTTTTGCAAAATATGTGCATGAAATGCAGCAGAGGACAAGAATTTACCTCTGAGTGGGTGATGCTCTGAATGAAGAGGGCTGTTCAGAAGAGAGGAGGACTAGCTGTCACCCAGATACCTCTCTTGAAGAGGAACAGTGGAAGGAAATATTTACTTAAATGTAATTCTTTCTTGCTGCTACAAGTAAGACCTGTTACAGCCACTCTCCTACTGGGACTGTACTTACAGTCACATTACTATTTAAATTTCCTAAAAAAACAAAGTCAGGTCCTTAATCTGATCATTACAAGGACTTTACCCATACATTTTTTGTGTCATGTATGTGTGTGTGTGTGCATTCAGATGTATACTTTCATGACAATGCCATGGAATCACAAAATCACAGAATAATTAGGTCTTGAGGTTGACCTCTCTCAACCATCTGGTCCAAACTGCTCAACACTTGGTTATCTATAAAGCTAGATCAGATATGCCCTGTGCCCAGCTGAGTTTGCAATCAAGCAAAGGATGGAGATTCACCAAGGATGGAGATTCCACAACCTGTTGTGACAACACCTCCCAAAGCTCAAACGCCCTCCTATTGCAAAATTATTTCCTTACGTATAACGGGGTTTCCCTTGCTGCAACCAATGTCCACTGCCTCACACTCCCAGCACAGTGCACTCTTCGAGGATATCAGGCTCTGCCACCTTCATAACCTCATCATGGCAGCTGAAGACAGCAGTTTGCTTTCCCTGGCAAAACAAAACCTGCTCCCTACATCTCTCTTCTCATGCCACATATTCCTCCTAAACATCTTCCTTGGCTAGACTCTTTTCAGTTTGACACTCTCTTTCTTGCACTGGGAGTCTACAACTGGGTATAGTATTCCACATGCAGTCCCATTTTGTCAAAAAGTGGAGAAGGGATGGCAGTTATTCCACTCAATCTAAAGTTTGTGGTAATGTGGCCCAAAATTCAGACAGCTTTCATTGTTGCAAAGACTGACTCATGCTCAACTTTTTGTATACCAGATCCCCAAGATCCTTCAGTTGAAAGCTGCTTTCCAGACAATAAGCTCCAATCCCATCTCCTTGCACCTCCCAGAGAAGCTCAGTGATGCTTGATGCTGATGGAGGTTTGAGTGACAGACTTGGGGAGCAGAGTCAAGCTGAAGGGTTTGTTCCCTTTCTCCCTGCACCATAAACAATACCACAGGAGAAGCCAGAAAAATGTCTTATTCTGTAGATCACACTAGTTTACAGGGAAAGGTGGAAGTCCATCGGAAGATTTGGTAAAAAGATTTCCTAGCTGAGGAAAGAGCTTAGAGGTCATCAGATCCATGCAAGAAGAACCTGTTCCCCAGAATCCAGAGGTGCTGGCAGTGGGATCTGACCAAATCCATATGAAGAAGCTGACACTTTTCAGCACTGATGTCTCCAGCAATTTCAGAAGTTGAAGATGGCAATAGACTATTTTGTAGCAGATTATGTGCGTGCACGTGTGACTGTGCCTTCATGTGTGCGCATATTTGTAATGCAACACAGGTTTAAGAGAGCAATATCAAACAAAACAAGATCAGACTAAGTCATTATCAATATATTACTAGCAAGATGAGCGTATTTGTTTGCAATACACTGGAAAATAGAAAAAAGTCATCACTTTGTATAAGACTTATAACCTATACTGATACTTCCTTTGGGGGCTCAGCCCAAGTCATCACCTACCCATCTGTGCAAACTTGGGAATAAACAGGAAAATCCAATGCTATGGACTTGCTGCTAGCATGTGTACAAGCCATGCTAAACACAAGAGGGAAATAAAACTGAGAAAGATTTTACTGAATGATGAGTTCTGCCAGGCAAGGACTCTGCTATCCCCAAGGTAAGAGCCATACAGGTTTCCCAGCCTAAGGCATAATTCATTTCCATCTTCTTATACTTGCAATAATCAAAGAAATATTATTGCACTAAAAAAGACAAAAGACACAACTGATATAATTCATCTGAAGCCACATGAAACCAGAAAGGACAAAAAGAGAACCAATACAACCTCATGCACTAACATCACCATGTTTCCTCTCAAATCCTTTCACCTCTCTTCCACCAAGTTTCCTCTTCTCTGTTTCAACACTTTTGTTTCTCAGGTGAAATGGCTGGATATGCTGATGGAAAGGTCATGATCCATGAAAGAAGATGATGCTTTTTCTTTTATATTTTTTTCTCACTAACATTCTTTGATCTTTTTATCCAGAAATAATAAAACTGAAAATCTCCTGTTATGTGTGCCCCCAGACCTGGACAAGCTGAACTCAAACTGCAACTTGTAATGTTCACAGCTTAATGCAGATCCTATTTCCATTTCCCTTTTCCTGTCTAAAATCAATCTCTTTATAGCTTTTGACTCCTGTGCAACTTGAATTATCATCGCTAACCAATTACTGCAAATTTTAGAGTTGAAAGGCACACGAAATGCTTCACAATATTCATTTCACTGCAGCTTTAATATTGTCTGATCCACTGAGCGCTCGCTTTCCTCAACAGAATGTTAATACATAAAGTCCCCCAAAGCCCCTTTCTAGACTTTATAACAAAATAAATAAAAGGGGGAAGTTTGAAGATCAAACAAGTCAGCCATAGTATCTCTTAAAGCTTTTGTCTTGAACTTCCCTTGCAGATCAGTAGACCAGGAATGTTGACTGATTATGACAATAACACCACCAGCTCAGAACCAACTGCTTCAGCATGCTGCATATACATATACAGAGTAAGGGCTATTCCTCAGTACTAACATTGTACTTAAGCTTAGGTTGTACTTTCCAGAGAGTTTCCAAAGTAATAAATAAATCACTAAAAAACAATGTACTAAATTTAGTTTCAAGTACTAAATAGAAAGTTTCGGAGACATTCGAGAGCAGAACCTACTTGATTCTACATCTGTGCATACACATCCCTTGCTGTCAGATATCAGGATGTCTAACATCTGGCTGCCACACAGCCAGGACTGAGCCCTTGGTGCTGTGGCTGAAGTCGTCTTGGGCTGTCTGGTGTGGTGGCAGGGTCAGCAGCTACCTGCAAGCATCCCTGCAAGGCCAGTGCAACGCTTGAATACTGTAATATATATCCTGGTAGTCGAAACACGAGCAAGACCACAAAATGGAAGCTTTCAGTTCACTGGAAAGTATTTACCCTTTGACTAGGAGCACATCACAGCCACAAAAGGAACATACCCTTTGCCTGTCCGAGTCTGACCTCTGCCCATCCCCTTCAGGGCTCTTCCACACACCCTGCAGAGGCAGACAGCTCTTCCTCTGGGAGCAGAAAGGCATCTCAGTGCTGAAGTCTCCTTGATGTGTGAAGCTAAGGAAGTCTTTGTGCACGTAATCTCTGGGATCTGAATATCTGCCAAATGAGCAAGGAGCTTACTACCGGCATAGAGAAAGGAAGAGCCTAAATAAAGTCTGCTCACCAAAAAAAGGGAGGCATACATTTGGTGTGAGAATACTTTTTGTCACTACCTCTGGGAGAACAAGGGAAGGTCCAGATGCTCAGAGTTCATCCTCATGCATTTCTCCAATTGAGAAAGTGTTACAGAGGCAGCAGTGTACTGGTTAAGAAAGTGATTCACCCTCCAAATATTTCATGGCCAGGCAGGAAGTAGTCTTTAGCCAAGCATACTGAAGGAAGAGCACTTTATACAGACTTCATTTGCGCCAGGAGTTTTTTCCAAAGGTGATGCTCTGCTGCTTCTGTCTCCAAATAAAAGTCATAATTTTTTTGCACAGCCCATTTTTGTGTTTAAGGCAGACTCAGTGCACAAAGTCAGGGAAACTTGCCTGTTAAAGGTAACGAGTAGCCATGGGACTATTCTGGATGAAGTCTTAAATGGATGTGGTTTTCATTTTAAGAGCAAACACACAACTCTTGATGCTGCTAGTGCTTTCTACTGTCAGCGTTAGACAAAGCAATGAGATCTGCATTACCCAAGGAAACAAACTAGGGAGTACATGCTACCTTTGTATGTGTACAAAGTGTACAAGTACATGTGTATGTACTTTCCTTCCCTGCCTGTTTACCTCAGGAATGAAACAAAGTATTTTAGCAAACATTTAGCCAAAAGATGCCTACATATTTTAGTCCAAAGATTCCAAAGTTTGCTTCTTAAATGGCAAAACAACCCCCTTTTTAATCTTTTATTAGGATAAATTAAAAAACATATTAGAGAATACTGTAAGTTTATATTGGCTTTTCTCTCCCTCACAATGCAAAGTAAATAATTAAGGAAATAGTTGTCAATACTTTCCTCATTTTGCTCTTCTTACTTCAGACCATTTGAAAGGGAGATCTTGTAAAGGATATTAAGAGACGTTTGACAAGAAGGGACAAAAAGAGGCAAACTACACTGGGTACCTAAAAGCCAGTTTGGAATTGCATCTTCTTGGAGGTCAAAATTGTTTACACTACCGACAATGCAATCACTTACAGATTATTTTAGCATGCTGGTATCTCTGTGAATCTCTGTCTTTCCCATGATCCAGGGCGTGTGATGAAATTATTTTTGCCTGAGAGACATAGGAAAGATGTTTCCAGTCAGTTACTGCTGCTCACTACTGCTGTAAAGTGCAGCAGCTCCAGTGACTGCAGTGAACTCCACATCCCATATCCCAGGATCCCACATACATTTAATGATGGCCATTGAGGAGGAGACCTTCACTAACTGGTGGAAAATTCCAGTTTCTTGTCATACCTACTTTCTCTGAATTCATCAGGAACCAGAGAGAAGTAGCAGGAAAAAACCTAACAATGAAGCTGTCACTGCACTTGAAAATGCATTCAAATTCCAAGCCATGACATGATCCCTCTTAAAAAACTTTGGAGATTGTTTCAAAGGTCATCATACAAGGATAATTTTGGCCTTGAAAGAGCTATTGTGCTTCCAGACATGTGAAGTCTCTTTCTGGACCAAATTAAACCCATAGCATTTTTACGTGTTGACATTTTCCTTCTTCTTCTTCCTCCTCCTCATTCCCACTTCTTCCTTTTCTAAGAGAATTAAGTTGCAATACTGCTGAAAGGAAATCAATGCATTCAGGCTTTGGGGGGGGTGTGTGTGCAAAAGATGTAATCCCAGCTCTCCCTGATTCTGTACAAGAAAAAGAGCTGCCAAACCCTAAGCTTTTTCAAACAGCAGCGTTGTGTATTGGCGCAGTCTCTGGAGTGGATTAATACAGGGTGAACAACAACAATACACTCTGCAAAGTACAGCTAGTTTTTAAAACCATCTTTTTCTTTTCTTTCTGTTGTTTTTAACAGAATCAATCACATTTGCTGAATCTCAGTTGTGCTCTGGCTTTCAGTCTTGACTGCCAAACTGCTCTGAATCTTCCTCTTTTATTCCACATTGAAGCTTTGACCTTTGAGAATTTTTCCCAGATTAAGTGCTGAGAAACATATGCAAATTGACATGGTTGTGTTGAAAAGGCTGTTTTCCTTCTGCCCAAACAATCAATGCTGTGTCAGACTAATAGCCTGACCTTGACAGTGTTCTATCAGAGAAAGGGATCAGCCACAATATCTGAGCTGTCTCTGTCAAACAGTAGATATTGTCTGTTGTCTTGTAATCTCCTTACACATTTTTGAATCCCTCAGTGATTTTTTCAAACAAATGTAAGAATACAGGAATGCAAATTCTGAACTTTATCATCTGTATAGTATTGTACCTCAGCAAATCATCTGATAAAGTCTTTCACTCGTACAGATAATAGTTTTAGCAGGTAAGGAGTAATATTGAGTGTTTCAAGGGGTCACAACTGCAGATATCCCACTGCAGCCTATGGTATGAAGGCACTGCGCTGAAAAATTAAGATTTACTAAACTAAATTTATTAAGATCTATTAAGATTAAATGAATGTTTCCCAAAGCATTCCTTTCCTCCAAAACATCTTTTCTTGGACTCCATGTTGCAATGATCAACATGTATATACTTAATATCTTCTGATTTGATTCTAGAGGCTTATCCTCTTTTCTTTTTTCTCTTTTTTTTTTTTTTTTAATACACATTTTGTTTCTGCATTTCTGAGCCCCCTTTATACAAACAGATATATCTACAAATTCAAATATGTGGCTACTGTAAACATAGAGAGAGTAAATTCTGGTCTTCTCTTCTGCTTTATGTTGTAAGAATAAAACTTTTGCAGTCACATCCTGGCTCAAGGAAATAAAAAAATTCCAATGGATTCCAGAAGGGTCAAGACATCACCTTATCTGTTCATTTGGCAGAACTATGAAATGACCCACATGACCTGGTTAAAATATTGCAGTTTTGTCATATTTTCAAGCATTTTACTTGTATTTTCTTACTGACATGAGGTTATCCATTAAGTCAATTCAGCTATTTGGTTTACATTTTATTTCGTCCAAGCGTGCCTTAATGAGGCACAACAAACTGTGCATTTGGGAAAAAGAGAGGCAAGTTATCTGAGTAAAGAAATTGATGGATCCTGACTAATGTTTCTGAACGATCTCTTCATTCAGAAGCCAGGGATCAGGTAAGATTTAGGATACCCTGCTCCTGAAATACAGCTTTTTTTCCTAGAGTATTCATTAAACTTGCACTAGTGCTTGCTGATCTCTTAGCAACCAAGTTCAGGGAGCCACACGGACTGAAAGCAATTTGCTTTGCTTTGCAGGGTTAGTTTTCTTCCTCTTCAGCGCCCTGAACCTGTTCACCACAGCATCAGAAAAAGGCCAGTGCCAGCACATGGATTCAGATCAGCAGAAATTCTCAGGGAATTTGAAAATAAGGCTCAAAGGCAGTTAGGTAGAAGAGTGAGAGCAGTACAGTAAGAACCTGACTAAATTCACATTTGATGACTGCATCCAGTGTATCCTTCTTATCACAATCATCATGTTGGACAGCACTATTGGAGAAAAACACCATGAAATTGTCAGCAGACCTGTGTAAATATGCAGCAAGTCTGTTCGGAAACTACTCATGAAAAGACCTGCCAGAGCAACTTCCTTTTGTTTTCAACAGTTTTGGGACTTTTATTATCCCATATAATTCCATAAAAGAGGAACAGTTCTATAAATCATTTTAGGAGGTTTTAAGGAAACCTATGGAAAGATTCTTCTTTTCTTTCATGACACAATTTTCTATTCCTGATAGCACCATTAAAACTGCATGGCAAATTTGTACTGAAAGTTTAAAACCCTGTTGTTTGGAGTTTGCTTGTTTTCTCTGCTGCCTAGAGCAATAACGTCAGGCTCCCACAACCAAACCCAGGTTAGCCTAAATTCACCATTAACCAACAACAGGTGGGCAACAAGCCACAGGTTCCAGAGCTGAACTTTCAGTGCTAATGCACAAGCCCAAAAACTGTGAAATCTAGCCTAAAGCATGTAGCCTCAAGATGTGGCCCAAAAAATTGGACTGCCAGATAACGGCAGTCAAAACTTTATGATCTTAAAATATTTATTTAATATTTTATTATTATGGTTTTGCTGCATCAAAGAAAGATAACAAAGAGAGCATCTTAGCACAGAACAACATCCTCAGATCAAAGCAGTCACATGGTGATCCATGAGAGGGCAGGAAACACTGACAGAATAAGAAGGGAAAAGAATCAGAAAGGAAAGGATATCTTGTATGATGAACAATGTCAAAATCATCTGCCCTGAGAGTGGACTCAGGCTGGAGTGTCTCATGGAAATTGGAAACAAAATACTTTTAGATATCTTGATTTGATCCACAGGAAAACCTGTCTGGCCCAGGAAGCACTGAGAAATCACAGTATGAGGCCCACAGAAATTATTTTTGTCTTTCTGCAAATGCTATCAAAAAGGGAAATTTCCTTTGTTAAATTTGATGGCCTGCACGAACAATCCAGTCTTTCATGTAAATCATTGGATTTGCATGAAAACACAGAGTCCGTTTCCAAAGTAGTCAAGTGTGATGTTGGCTGCTATGGCTACAGTAAGTGCAGCCACTTCAGCAGCCATGAATACTCCTGTCACAACAGTAAAATTTAAGAAACCACTGTATTGTCTTGTTCAAGCACTTGCAAACCCTGATAAGATCTGGAGCTGGGAAAGATTATGAGAGATGGTCACAGAAACAGAAAGCAATCTAAACCTCTACCTGTGCTCATCAATTAAAGAAAACAGAGAACAGAAAATAGAAGCTTAAAGACAGCTTTTTGCACCTGCAAGTAATAACAAAACCTAAATGAAAACGAAGAAAACTTTTTGGCAGCTAGAAGTAATTTCTCAGCTATGGAAACTATGAGATTAGTTGTAAGCAAAAATATATAGTGTTTTGTATTCTGCAGCTTTGTCAGGAGTTACCAGAATGATACTGGCTACACAAGCCGCATTTGGACTTCCCATTAATTATTACCCAAGAGGATAATGGCCGATGTTACGGAGACACAGAATGTGTGATGGAATGATACAGTAGACACTGAATCAGGAGGACTAGGACACATCCACTGGTGTTGCTTTTAAAATAGACATAGAACCTGAAAAGTCTGTCTATACCTCATGGTGTAGAGTTGAATCACTGGTGAAGTCACTTCATTCTGCGTGGGTGAGTCTTGTGGCCCTGACTGCTTCCACACCACACATGGCATCTTGACTGGATTGCTCCACTCACACAGCACATGGCAAAGAGCTCTGTGGGAGCAGAAGGGGAGCACTGAAACTGGAATAGGTGGCACCCATCCACACTCATCATCATAGGTTAAAGGCTCTAATTGCAGCTGGCCTGATAGCCTGCAGTTACAGGCTGGTTTACAGTACAGATCCAGGGCAGACAAGGGCAACCCATTTATTAGGGTTGTTAAACACTTTCAGCTCAGAAACCAGGTCTTGTTATGTCCTTCACCCTAATTAAAAGAGCAGTTTCTCAAAGAGATGTTGTCAGCCCAGCCCAGGAGAAGCATCTGAGCTCAGTGCAAAGCTTAGAGAAATCCAAAGAAACATTTTCAAGGTATCTAAACAGTGCACTGTTTCTCAAAATGTCAGGTATCTAGCAGTGAGACTTGCCAAGGAGGCCTGAACTTCCAATGCACAATTCAGGAGCCATCACAAGGGCAGTTTTTCCCAAAAACAATGGCTTGTACCCTCATCAATGCATAGCAAATTTGCCTTTCAAACTCACCGCATCGTGTTTGTGATCATCCTGGCTGAAGTTAATAATTTTCTGCTATTGAGAAAAAGCCACCAAGAGTCTGATTCTTGTAAAAGGCAAATTACTTTTCCTGTTACAAATAAAGCCTGCCCAAGACACCAGAGGAGAATCAGCTGCCCCTGGTCATCCACACAGCCTGTGCACCTAGCACAGCACTGATCTGCTCGGAGATTTACACAATGCCTGTCCACACGTGTACACATTCAGATCTCCGATAGCTTAATAAAAGTGGACAAAGCAACGTGGATTTCCTCACAGCTATGAAAGCAAGTGTCTAAAACTGAAGGGACTTGCTTAATCTTGGAGCTGCCTGACTGCATAGCTAATAGCTTGGCAATTAGGGAGCTACCAGGATTCATTTGTACGTGTGGGTAAGCAACTAAATCAGCCAATTTTCAACATGCATGCACACTGCTCTGTCTGTTGGCTCCATCGTGGCTGGCTGCTGTCATAGCAAAACACTCCATGCCAGCTGAAAGATGCTGGTGTCTCCTAAATTCTTTTTCATTTTGCTTTACCAGAAAACACAGCATGGTTGATTTGTGTTATGGCACCAGGTAAAGCCACTGCAGGCAGGGCGTGACCCACACGCTTGAAAGAAACTTTCTGCGGTGCTGGGTCTCTCTCAAAGCAGCCAACATCCCAAAGCTGCTGGGTTTTTTTCCTCAGATCTGGACAGATCTGGGTAACACTTACGCAATTCATTAGCCATCAAAACTTGCTATAGAGCCAGTTAGCAGCTGAAATGGTGTAGCTGTTGCTGTCAGCATTTCCTGGCAGTGGGACAGGGGACAGCTGCTCAGCCAGCTCTGCTGCTAACAGACAAGTTGGGTGAGTCGGTATTGTGCCTCCTGTCAAAGGGAATTGTTTTGTTATTCTATTGAATCCATCAGTTGCCCAGGGTGAATATAACAATAAAATACAAAAAAAAAAAATTTTAAATCTGGAAAACAGTGTTTACTGTATGTGAAAATTACTTTCATCACGCTTGCTGTTAAGAGAAAATATGAAATTCCTGCAAAATTGTATCAGAATTTTTTTTTTATTTTATTATAGGTCTTAGTTTCAAACAAATACTTTCAGCTTATTATGCAAATTAAAACTGTTTTTGATTGCAGTGAAATCAGCAGTACAGTTATGTTCACTTGTGGTCGAGACTTAAATGTCAAGGACAAATGGGAAGTATAATAAACACAACAATTTAAAAAAAAATCTAATTAACTGCCTTAGTTCATTGCCTTTCTCATGTAGACAGCTTCTATTATTCTGATGCCTTTGATTAAGCTCTTTCAGAAAAACTTAGAGAGCTCCAGCTGTCCATCATAATTGATGAGCTCAGCTAATTGCATCATACTAGCCAGTGCCCTTCATCAGATAGTCGAGACTTTCGTGAGCATTCATTTAGTGCCTGCAGACTCGACATTAACAAATTCAGCTGTCAGGAATACAGGTGGCAGAGTGCAATCAAAATTTATTCCTCCTCCTTACTTACAGGGCCATTCAGGGGAAGTAATTTTAGCATCAAAATCCAATAATCTAGGACAGAGCACCTTCACAGGTCCCTCCACTTAAACAAAAAAAATCAGAACTAGGGAAACCAAGAATTTGAAAATATCCCCATCAGATCATACTGACAGGTAATAGGTGTGATACAATAATCAAGACATATAAGTCTGGATCTGCCCTGCTGAACTGTTTGTGTTACAGGTAAACTTTTTATTTCTTATCATAGTAGAAAAATTTTTGACTGCATTTTAGCCTTGCTGTGCAAGGCAACTAAGGCTGGTTTTCAAGCACTGCTGGCACAGAGCAATTTTAAAACCGGTGCAATGCTTAAAAAGGGAATGACTGAGGACACAGAGCTGGCTGGTGTTGGGATGCCTTCCTACGGGACATGCTGGGCTGGAAAAGAATGTTCTTGCAAGTCCACTATCTCTCTGCTACATCTAGCACAAGGGGACATGTCAGGGGAAGTTCAGAGTTTAGAGGAGGCTTTAAAACCCACTAAACTCACCAGAAAAGAAGCTTCAGTGAGAGCTTTTCTGCCCTAATTAACCTGTTGGTGATCTCAGTATTGCTTCAGTTCACTCTGTTAGATTACATTTTTGCTGTCAGCTGCGGGTCACATACTCCTTTTTGGCCACCAGCATATCCTTGGAATGCATAGGATAAACTTGAAGGGTTCTGAGACAATTTCGTCTTTGTGCTGACCCAGGAGGATGCATGGGAAGCATTTGGGCAGTGAGTTGGAATTTTTACTTCTGTGTGACTTCACATCCAAGGCAAAGTTAAGCACTGTTGGATTTGGGAAAGTTGTTAGCCAGTTGTGCAGGGTCTGGGCTTTTGGGTGGGGTTTTTTTCAGTTTTGGAAAGCTGTTTTATGGGCACTTCTACAGGGGTTGTAAAGTTCAGTGTGGATTTTTATGCAACTCGTTTTCCTTAGCCAATTTTCCATTCTTATGATCAAAGAACTGATGAGGAAGGGTGGGGAAGCTTCCCAGGAGGGAGAATGAATTAAAAAAAAAAAAAAAAGTAGTGATATGCAGCTTGAATTAGACAAACAATTTGGGAGAGAAAGGGAAATGTCTAAAGATTCCAGACAGAGAGGAAAGAGGCCAGCTTAGGTCAGAGCATAATGCATGGGGAAACACTGAACTGTGGAGGAGTACACTAAGTATGTCAGCTTATCAGGGTGTGAGTACCATAAACAAGTTGAGAATATCTGCTTAGAAATAAAGCAAGCAGGGTTTTTTTCTCTTTAATGTTCTCTGGTTTTGCTGTTGTTAGAGTAAACCCTTCCTGTATTGACCAGGAAGAGCAGCTAGCCCCTTGTGCCCAAGGTTTCAGTGAAGGACACAAGACACAGTGAACAGGAGGAACCGCTCAACTAAGAGCAGCCTTGCAAAGCAACTGCTGTAGATCTGGGGACTCTCCAATAATTTCAGAGGCAGTAAGGACACAAGTGACATCACAAAGAATTAACAAATTAAGAATCACCTTTCTGGAGATTTGGAGAAGATTTACAAGGAGAAGACCAAAAGGGAAAAAATATAAGGAAATTTGAGTTTGGGGCAGGTTAAGAGAAGGTTTTATCTTAATGGCATCATTGTTAGTCAGGGCCACCTATTCTCTTCTGTATGATGGGATATGTTGCTGTTATCTATAAGATCTGTCAACAACCCAAGTAAATTACATGCTATGCTAAAATGCCACATCTTTTTCCATCAATGTATCTACTGATACTCATACTGAGCACTTTCATTATCTACAAGCAAAATATACCTGTCCTATTCATCCTAATCAATTTCCCTCTGGACTCACACAAACCTACAAGTATATTTGATAAAATTAGGGACAATTCTATTTTACTAATAGGTTTGTTGAAAAAATGTCTCACATAACATTTTGTTCTACCACAAGGTATCACTTTCCTGGCTACAACAGACTGAATTGATTTGTTGTGGCTAATTTTATCTTAACAGATAAGCAGACATGCCCAGAACTTATATGAGAGACCATCTGGAAATATTAGGTTCTGGATGTGCAAGCCAAGGTGTCAGGACAAAACACTGGGTCACAAGAAACTGAATGATTGGAATATTATAACAGTTCTCTTGCCACTGCCAAGATGGCATGAGAATTGTAACAGGAAATGAAAAGATTCAACTGTTTATCCACAAAACACAAGAAGCACAGCCTCCATCCCTGCAAACACTCTTCACCTTGATCCCACCACTTCTAGTTCACTTTATAACATCTGTGAGTCTTTGCTGTTTATGCAACACTATATATGGTGGTGTTTTCTCATGCACCCTTCTACAGTTGAAATTAGGCTAACATCTCTTACTTCTAAGCAATTCCCTAGAAAAGCTGTCTCAGAAGCATACAGAATATTAAATTCCATGAGAATGAAGTAGATATTATCATTAATGGTAGTATAGCACCTCTATAGTTCAGGCCATTCAACAGGAATAATAATACAGCAAGAGTACCAGGAGGTTTGGATAATAATGTTAAAAATTACTAGAAGTACTGGAAGACTTTCATATTGAAAAACTGTGAAAATGTTATTATTACTTATTGGTTGCCTCTGGGAAGAGAACACTGGATTGGGAAAACACCATTCTAAATCTGATGGACTTTTAGCAACCAGCACGGGTTAGATTTTTCAAGTTATCCAGTATTACATATGTTGTGCTTCTTCCCTACTCTTGCAAGGTCCATAGTGCTCCCAAGGAAAAGACTTTTAGCAAGAAAGAGAGGCAGCTCTTTCCCTGTTATACTCTGGAGGTGACAACCTTCTGACATCTTCCTTGGTAAACGAGGTTGCCTTTAATACTGTAGTACTAAGCAATAATGGCATTTCCATTAGAATTGCAAGATTTTGACATGCTTAATTGAAGAGTTTTACAGTGGAAAAATTTGGGCGGTGAAAAGTATCATGGCACAGAAACATTACGAGGTTGGTTGTAAGCAGCTTGGAATGAGCCAGATCCCCATGTTGCCAGTAACTAGTATCATGAGGGATGAGAGCTGTTGGCTTTAAAGTGTTTTCATGTGGGAAAATAATTAGTTGATGCCCTAAAATAGTACGGCAAAGAAGCAAAGAATATGGTTATGTCTCCCTGCTCCAGATCTACAACTTGAAATCTGACAGTATGACATCCTTGAACTCTACAGCATAAATTCTACCTTCTACCTGCAAACTGAGACCTTTCCTAGTATGATGAAACCATTCCTAGTATGCATGAAATAAGGTAACAAAAGTGATGGGTGTTTTGCCTTGTTACAATTTTATTAGCATCTCTCTCTGGCACAAATTGTGACAAATTCGTGCTCGATGCTCCTCGACTGCCACAGGTTTCTGGTTGTAGATAACTAATTCATTTGATGATATATAGATCTGCTGCCAACGTCTTCTAACCTTCAAAAAGGTACTCTCAACACTGTTTCCAAAACATTTTGGATGGCAAATATCAGTCATCTGTCAACATTTCCATTGGACCACCGTGAAATATCATCAAATGTTTAACTGGTAACATTTGGCACTAGAGCTCAACAGGCTGCTTGCAGATGTCCTACTGGGAACTGACAAACCACCAGTGGCCCCCACACAACAGCTTGAGATTGGTTAATTTGGAATATGTTATTTGTAATAAGCCTTCCACTGGATTCTTCCTTTTGTATTTCACCAGTCCTACTGCCTATCACAGTGAATCAAAAGCAAATGTTAAAGACTGGGGAAAGAACTCGTAAAAACAGCAGAAGATGATACAGTAAAAACAGAAACTCCTGTTACTGCACCCTGCCATATTGAAGAAGTCTTATTCTAAATCTTGGGCTGTTTACGTAGCACAGCCACATCATCTCTGCCAATGATAATGAAACTGGAAGTCTATCAGAGCATAAATTTATATTTAAAGGTTTATATTTCATAAGTACTCTACACATCTTTTTAATTTTTTAATTTTTACACAAATCTGCTGGTTTTGAACAGAAATATATTTTAAAATATTTAAAATTAAATGCAGGAAACTGTTTTTGGAAGCTATCAGTTTTTAGCAAGATATCTATATATAGTGATATTTAGGAAAATTATTATATATAATATGTACTGCTCAAAAGATTTTGGTTATAATTTTTCTGGTATGGGACAAATATACTTTGTGACAGAGATCTTGTGAGCTGAAATAAACTGTGTTTTTCTTGAGTTCTTCTATTTTTTTATTTCTTTAGAATAAATTATTCATCATTTAATAATTCTACCATTTGAAGATATCTTTTAAGTTGTATTTTCTTTATTATATAGAATCATAACATGAGATTTTTCAGATTTTTAATGCCTTAAGCCAGTCTGGGGTTTTCCAAAGACATTGAGTAGATGTCTTCCTCCTTTTAGGACTTTGATCTTGAGAATAATTACAATACTTCCTCTCTCAAACTGCTGTAAATTAACATGGTGAACTCTTGTACAGGGATATGAATATCTTTGTTCTGATTTTACATAAAGAAACTCAGTAACTTTTGCCCATTTCAAGAATGATATTTTCTCTTTTCTGTAAATGTGTTTCAGGCATTTTGCGTTATTAATAACCTAATAGGTGAGACACCTTCATCATACTCTGAAGTCTATTTGGTTACCTGCTACATATGTGCAAAAATATCAGGCTTTACTTGAAGAACTTGTAATCTTAGCATCCTTAATGGCATTTCTAATGTTATTTCTTCCTCTGGTGAAGCAGATGAACACTTGAAGGAAGTCCCTCAGTGGAATATGCAGGGTGTGGGTGGTCAGGTGGCTGCACTGAGCAAGGCCCATGATGCTTCTTCTTCCTGCCCAGGTGGCCTGAGGCAAGCACCCACAACAGTGCCAACCAAGTTAATTCTTACTCATAAGCTCTACACTCACTCTTCATCCACTCCTGGGCAGAGCTCCTTCCATTTGATTTGCTCTCTCACATGAAGAGCACCTCCACCACCTCACCTTGCTGGCCTTGTCTTTCTTAAAAATACATGGACAGCCCTGACAGCACTCCAGTCATGCAAGCTATCCCACCGTGTCCCTAACTGCAATGAAGTCGTGGCCCTGCGAATGCACAGCCCTCTCATTCCTTGTGTTTATTCCCCGTGCTGAGCGCCTTGGTGCACAGCATTTCAGGGGGGTAATGAAGCATGCCAGTTTCCCAGGAGGAGTGCAAGAGCTACACACACCCTTGAGGTGGTTGGCCTGCTGGTTCTCAGCTTGAGTGGCAACTAAGGAACATTTGCCACTGCCGTGGCTGGCCTGCTTATTCCCCACCCGGATGCGATGCTGTGAGTGCTGCCGCTTTGGATGCCATCCCCTGACTCTTTCAGTTTAAAGCCTGCCTCACCAAGTTGGCCAGCCTGCTGCCAAATGCCTGGGAGCAGATGTAGAAGACTGGGTGACAGTTGGGTTTTCAAAAAACAAAAAATAGCCCAAAAATTGTCTCACACATGTTATGGTAATTTGCTGCGCAATTCACTGGGTAGTTAAAAATCGCCACTGCCACCATGGGAATTGCGATTCTGGCACTTACTGTCAAGTTTTACTCTCTTTCTTGCCCCTCCTCTAAAGTTATCTTTACACCTCAAGGTTGTCCCTGTAGCAGGAGGCCTAATGGGATGTTCATGGAGTCCTGGCCTGGGTCTTCCCTGGTCTTCTGCTTCCTGAGCCTTCAGACTTGTTACAGGCCACTTCCAGGACTGCCATTACCGGAAAGAATTGGAAAAGTCCTGGCAGCTGTGACTTCTCACTCTCAGGCTCCAGGGGGACCTTGTGCTTCCCACCATATCAGGTTCAGCTAACAGAGAGATGTTTCTATTCCGCTCAGGATGGGATTACCCACAACTGCCATTAATATCTTTTATTTCTTCCTACTAACCTTGGTCCTGAACCTCATAGCCCTGTGTCACACAGCATTTTCTTCTCTGCTGGGGGAATACTTTGTCCCACAAGCTCGAGTGGCCTTGCCTGCTCAGTTACAGCATTTCAGAATCAGGAAGAGTTTCTTCACAGTGAACTTTCTTATGTTCCTTTGTACAGCATTTATGCGCCCAAAACCGTGCCTAGAGATATGTGGAAGTTAACAGATCCCCAAAACTCTTTATTTCACCCTTAAATGTCTACCAGCTGCTTCACTGGCTGATAATACCTTCAACCAGAAAGGAAAGGGCGAAGGGAGGGAAAAAGAAGCAATCCACTCTCAGAGTGAAGCCCAGTAAGCCAATTTCTGTGAAGATTTAAGAGTGAAGCCTGACATGCCAATGGTGCTACCACTCCCTGCACCCAGGACCACTGAGGGACAAGGTGCTGACCCCGTGGCTGGAGCAGTGAGCATTAGTATAATTATACCCTGACTTCATCCCAAAACCTAGCAAGGATTACTGTCTTGTCTTTTTGAGATTGCAGTCACAAAATGAAGTGAGCTGTGGGCAATGCATTCAGCTCGCTCTCATATACACACTGCAAGCCTTGTTACCAGGGCCTCACAAAGCATCTCTTGAAAAAGGAATACAAGATGCTCTTTGTAAATAAAAGTTCATGAGTCTGAGGAATGAAGTCATTTTCCAAAATCGCAGTGAACGATATTCTTTTTCACGAGCCAACGAGAAGCTGAGAGGTGGGCTTGAGGGAAAGGAACTGAATGAAGCATGTTAGAGAAACCACTTAGCCCTATTAGCCCATGGCACAGCCAGGCTGTCTCCCTCCTCCTCTTCCTCCTCCTCCTCCCGCCCACAGCCTCCCCTCCCCCATGACACAAGGAATGGCTAGTCTAGCGGGGTTTTTTTAAATAAATTTGGCACCTTTCTGCCTTTTGCTGAATAAACTGGAGATGTTAAAAAATAAACAGTCAGGAGAGTCGATTTGTTTGGAGCAGTCGGATGGAGTTGCGGGGGGTTGGCGTGGAGGGGGAGGAAAGGGTGACCTCACTTTCTGAGCAGCAAAGTTTGAGTGGGAGGGTCTCCACACGAAAGGTAAAAAACGGAATGATGTGAACATGTGAAGGAAGCCAGAGCACTGAACGGAGCGTCAGTCTGTATCCTGGCAGGGGGAGATAAGGTGGCTGGAGAGCTAGCGGTGCTTTCCTGGAATACAATCTCTGTTTGACACTCTCCGCTTAAGCACTGCCCATCTGTATGTTATTGTGCTGGAGCCTCTGGGGAAAAAGAGGAGCCACAGGCACGGAGAGTGAACGAGGGAGGCAGCAAAAGCGTTTTTCTTCCCTTCTTTTCTTTTCTTTTTTTTTTTCTTTTTCCCCCCCCTCTTTTAAATCGGGATCCGGTTAGACTGCCTTGAAGTGCCACATCTGGAAACTGAATGCTGAAAGAAAGTTAAAATAACTGAGGCACCACTAAGCCAAGGGGGGCTGATTGCAGAAGAGGGTAAACAATTACTGAGACGCTAGAAGACCACTGCTGGATGTAAGGGGAGGAAATGGCTTTGATCTCCGCCTGGCCCCTCGTTTCTCCTATATTATTCTTTTTGAGATGCTTCTCCTCCAGCACAGCCTCGAGTGAGGGAAGCGTTTTTCAGTTTGACATTGAAGGTAGCTCAGCGGTCAGCACGCAAGAAGCCACTGTTATCAGAGGGCAGCAGCAGGCAGTAGCTACTGGAAGTTGGGTGCCTTTTGCTGAGGTACAGTAATTCCCTTCTCTTTCTCTAGTGCCTTCAATTTTCTGCTATCACCTGTCTGTGTCAAAGCTCCCATCTGGTTAACGTTAGCTTAATCATTCGATCCTTAAAGCGATACAGGAGGATTTGGCGGGGGGAGAGGGGGGTGGTCTGAGATGTTGCATTTCGGGACTGGAGAGATAGAGTTCAAACTTCAAAATGTACACATGCCCTGCCTGCTGTGAGCAGACAGCTGCTGTACTTTGCAGTGAAGCTGGCTTAGCATGTCTCTGACTTTCCTGCCAACATAACTAAACAGGCCTGTCCAAACAGAGCTATTTTACATGAGTTAATTGTCACAACACTTTTCTGCTTGCCTTGTAACTCCTGCAGTTGTAATTCACTTAAATTTCCCGAAAGAGTCTGTCTTTTGATTGCAAACTCTGCACTGTGGAAGTTTGTGCTTTTGCCTCTGAATGTCATCCTCCTCCAAAATCTGAAGTTCATTTTCAGTGAAAGCAGGGAATGATAAATCAAATGCATCTAGGAAACTGCCTGCAGAGAACACACCTGCAGAGATTTTAAGACTTCTAAAAATTATGTGGTTGGGATTAGTGACAAATGAAATTAGAGAGAGCTGAGAAGCAATTTGACAATGGAAAATTTTCCTGCAACCTCTGTATTTTGGGATTGATTTATACTCCTCATTTTAGCAAGGCTGCATTGGGAATGGACTACTCAAAAATAAAACTTGAAGAAACACTAAATTATTCCAGCATACACAGGGGGTGGGGAAAGGTTGGAAGTGGAACAGAGTACATGACAGTAATATCTCATGCATGGTAGATGCAAAGTAGGAGACTAATTGAGTTCCATAAGGTCATGGGAAGGGAAAGAGAAGTTCTTCTAGCATAACATCCAAAAATGAGGTGAGATTAGCACAGCTGTGTCACTGTGACAATATCAAGATCGCAATCTCCAATATCACACGGCTAATTTTCCACCTACACTCCACTTGCCAGAATTAACAGCCATGGAAATAAGTTCTTAATCCCTTCAGACAGCCAGGGTTGCTGCAGGGGTGGGCAGAGCTCATTCCCCTGCTCTGAGCAGCTGGACAGCCTCAGGAAACGCCTGCCCACCTGCCAGAGACTCCACACAAAACATGACCTGTGTGAGAAAATTGAAGGTTAAACCCTGCTTTGCACAGCATAAGGACTCTCAGGAGCTATCCCAGTTTTTGGATAGGCTCCATGATGTGGGATGTACAGATTTTCTCCTCTGGCCTTGGATCAGCCCTGGGAAGCTGCATTGCCACCTGTTGCTTACAACATGGAAAGCCCCACAATGAAATGCCTCATTTAAGAGTTGTATGGGTTTTGTAGCTGCTTTTCATGGGATACTGAGCATAAGTGATTATTAGTCTTTCTTGACATGATAATATATTATGGTTTTCCCAAAGACACAGATCACATTTCTTCACTTAAATATATTAGATTTTACCTTGGGAAAGTGCTGTGAGATATATTGGACACTGCAGGGGAATGACACTTTAGTTTACTTCAATCATTTTAACCCTTCCTAAAGTTTCATTTGTTCAGGCCAACATAATAGACTCAATAACTGGTGTTTCCTCTGGGAGTTTACTTCAGCCCATGCAGTGGCAGCACTTAGACTCTGGATCCCATGTTACAGCTGGAGGACAGTGCCTGGTGTCATCACACCAAGGCCCATAGCTGCAGGATGCTATGGTTTCATGAGGAAGAAGCAGGGACTTCAGGACCCTTTGCTAGCTGCATATTTCACTACCCACCTCCATGGCAATTTCCAAGGAGGCCCAGTGGGATGCTTGTTTTGGGATAGGACTGATGTCTCCGTAACAGTGAGGACCCGCTTACCCATGGATCCATGTGTGTGGTTGCTAACAGGGTTTGGGGAACAGGTTTTAAGCCTGGAGGTTAATGTAGGGGCCAGAGAGTGATGGTTTGGTAATGTCTCATCCAAAGCAGGAACATTACCTCTGGTCCTCAAAGAGCTTCTCCCTCCCACAGTTCACCTCCCCTCCCTCAGCCTCAGGATCAGGGTTATCCCAGCAGGTTTGAATTAGCCTCTTTTGAAGCCTGAGTTCTTAAGCCACAGCTCACAGTGAACCACAGAGTAAACTCCCTTACACAGTGTGGTTTGATTCAGCTCCTTCGTCTAAATATTGACTCAGGCCTGCAGCTCTCCTGAGCAGACAGAGGCTGTTAGTCACGTCAAATAGTGCCAAATTATACAAAGAGGGAAGTTTCATAAGGCAGAGGTACAAAGCCACAGATGGGGCTTCATTGTGGTCCGTGGTGACAGTCAGCTGCCATATGAAACAGGCTGGTGGGAGTTTCCAAGATGTAACTGGTGGGATGCTCTTAAATCCCAGTAAGAGTTTGATATTATAAATCTGTAGCAGAACAGGAGATCTCAATTAATTTAAATACATATTAGTGAATACTTCTCAGCTTTCCAATCCTCTTCCTTTACCATTTGTGGCAACCCTTAACTGGGAGGAACTGAAACCAGAATTAATGTTAATGTGGAGCTTTGCCTTTTTTTTTCTTTTTTTCTCTTGGATTTGAATGAAAGCCTCTTAATAGAAGAGAACTAACTATATTTTCAATGCCACACTAATAGGCTGTACCCGTGCACAGAGTGGACCATGGGTTTGAGCTGGACTTCAGGCAACATCTACTAGATGCCCTGGTTCTTAATCATTATGTGATCCAGTACACCTAAATTAGGCACATAAATTGTTCCTAGACGTTTCAGTCAGAATCACAGACTGTCTTCAGGTACAAACCCAAATTCCCCGTATAGCAGTGGAGACGCTAGATTTTTTAAGCCTCTAATTCCTAGCAGTGTTCCCTGGAAATGCTTAAAGGAGTCTCTTCGCTGTAAGGACTTTGTTGGATGCTTGCTTCAGGACAGCTTTATTAATCAGCTAAAGCAGATGTTTAAATTAACTGGACTAGATTCCACACAATGAAATGTTGTGTTACCTACATAAGGAGTACTTAGTGACCACCATGAAGTTAGATATCTGCCTCTTGTTTCAAGAAAAATTCTTATAAATTGATGAAAATTATTCAGAAAAGTATCATGAGAAGGATTACAGTGTTAGGAATTTGAAGACTGCTGAGAGACCCTGCAATCCAATTTGCCAACTCAGAGGGAGGTTAAGAAAAAAATTCAAACTTACTGTGTGAGTACATACACAGGCAAAAAAAAAATTAACAATAGACTTGTTAATCTAACAAATTAAGGTTTTGTCATGTGCAACAACTGCGAACTGAAGGTGACTATGTTGAGACCACGAGTTAGCTAAAAATTTTATTTTCAAAACTGGTTAGCATTGGAGATTTTATTCAGTTGTGTTGGTTTATCCATGAAGATGAAGATCAGTATGAAAAGCACCCTTAAGTACTCAGTTTCTTGTGTGTTATTTAGGAAAATTAACTTTCTTGGCTCACAAAGACAATAAGGGGAGGTGGGGGAGATGTCACAGTGCCGAATCCTGATGTCTGTGGGGAGACAGTGAGAAAAAAAGTGACCACAGAGCACTGGATCCAGCTCATCAGTGCAAGCCAACAGCAGTCAGTGCTGTGAAATCAGAGATCAATTTTTCCAAACAAGGATTGACTAAAATATTTTATAAGGAAGATTCATAAGAGATGGAAGCAAAGGATTTTAAACCGGCAGGCAGATATCAAATGAAAGCAAACAAGCAAGTGGCAAATATCAGAGGTCTCGGTTTAATGTTCCACTCACTGGCTTGGACGCAGCAGAAAGAAAGGGAGTGGTGAGACACTTCCAGTTTTGGTGAGGCACAGAGGTAAAGTTGAAAATGAGAAGTAAGCTCTAAGAACAGTTATATTCCACTGTCAAACACATGCCTCTAAACTAAAGAGGAAGATAATACATTACACCATTTGGGTCTGAAGCCTACATTTGTGTTTGTAAATTCCACTGATATAATGGTCTTAATCATGTAGGTGTAGATTTTGTTCCCCATTAGGAAGAAAGTTCCTTACAGAGTCTAAGGTGAGAATAAACAATGGTACAAGACTTCAAATACTAGAGAGTATGGCAAATGGTTCCCTGTGATCCACACTGTGTAGTCACTCTTGTTAATGTAAAATGAATGTAAGGTGACATCCAATAAAGCATGCATTTCATTCTGATGTAAATGACTAAAAGAGGCCAGAGACCCGTATAGGAGATGAGTGTGGGAAGGATTAGGGGGAGAAAGGGAAGGCAGATATTCTGTTGAGACATCTGCCTAGCCAAAAAAAGATAATTTCGAGTATCCTCCATGGAAAGAAGAAATGAAGTAAATAGTGGGAAAGGAAGTAAACTAAAGCAGGAAGACAAAGGAAAGGAAAAAATTAGAGCAAGAATGAGATAATCAAGAGTCTTAAGAGTAAAGAAAAAAATGAAGTTGGGACAGGGCAGGAAGCCAATTCCCAGAGTGAAGGAAGGCATGATATTATTGGACAGATGGAAGAGGAAAGCTGTTTCCAGCATCAGTGTTTTTGGCTCAGGGAAAAGGCAGAGAGGCAAAAGTTTCTTTAAAGGAAACAATTATCATAGTCAAGTCAAAATTAGCCATTTACTATAAGAGAAAGTAAGAGGCAGAAGTTATCTGATGGAGCTTGTGTGTTAAAATGACATGTTTGACAATCATTTTTTCCCGCCTCACTTTTACCAGAAGCTGCTGATAAAAAGCAAGCAACAGTATTTGAGGTGCTTGCTTTCTGGTTCTCCCAAGTGATAAGCAATAATTAGCATGGGACCTGTGACAAACTCACCTCTCTGAAATGGTTTATATTAAATATATAAAATAACAGCAATCTGTTCCCAGCCACTTGTTAACAAAGACTCAAACTATCACCAAACCGTCTTCATTCCTTTTCCCCAAAAAGGCTGGAACAGAAAATCTTGCAAACTGTTGAGAGAAACCACAATTTGCTCCTTACTTGTAGCATTAATCTGTTCAAAACAAACTAATACTACAAGAGGCAGCAGAAGACCTAATCCTGAGGTGTGAGCCAAAAAGGGTTTTAGTCTGACAGGAACCTTTATATACTTTTAAGCTAATGTGAACTGCATCTACTTTAAAAAAGCAGATCTTTAAATTAATTCACTTCAGGCCCTTGGAGGTTATGTTAGGTTAACTCCTGTAATGGGCAATTTGGATTTCTAGCTGCTGTTTTTTTCTGGTACAACAAAGTTATGTTCTGAGAAACATCTATTAGTGGGGAGGAAGTTTTACTGCAGATGTTTGTGATTCCAGCTTAAGTTTCTCATCAAAACTTTAATGAAAATCAGCTGCTTGGAGTACCACAGCCAGTCCCCAAACCTTTTAAATCATAGGAAGCTGAAGCAAATGGAAGCACAAGACAGAGCAGATGGATAGCTGGAAATGTTCTCCATTTCAAGAAGATGTATAAAACACCCATCAGAAAACACAATTTAAACTCCACTGCAGTGAATTCCCACAAAGTTTTGGGCAAGTACCAGCAAAGTGCCCCAAAGCTTATTCAGGGCTGTGAAAACCAATAAAAGGCATTTTATGCCAACTCTTATTCACAACATGGGAAGCAAGGAAGGAATTAAAAGTCCAGTTTTTCCAGGGAGCATGAGAAGAAATAAAAGAACTGCTTTCTGATGGAAAACTTGGCTTGGTTTAAGCTGATAACAATTAGAGGTTCTAGTGTTCAAGAGCTGTGTAAAGAGGTCTAGTTTCTGAGTAACATATAACCAGCCACTGATAATTTACAACTTGCTTCTGGACTTAGATTTCAAACACCAAAATATAGACAGCCTTCAGGTTTTATATTTTAATTGGTCCTCTTGAATGTCTGGATCTGATCCCAGTCCTTTTTCACACACCACCATGAGATGGGGATGTTTGGGTTATACATTCTAATGCAAGATTCAACAATTGCTGAATAGCATTATATACAACGCTGCTAGAGCTCCAAAGTTTTTGAAATCTAATTCTTTGTCATTAAATGATCTCAAAGAGATTTTCCTAACTGTCAGTCAGGATATATAAAGTGTGTATTTGACAATGCAAACAGATTGACTAAAATGCAGTAAATATGATCTGGCTTTGTCATTCCTGTTTAGCTCTATTGTGTAATTCTTTATATAGTTATATTCTTGAAAAAATACTATAAATCGTTTTTTAATTTTTTTTAATGACAAACCAGCAAGAAACAGTGCTAAACCCCCAGCACTCAAGAGCCAAAGAATGAGAGAGGACTGTGAAAAATATTTTAGAAATTTCTATTCCAACTTCACAAGACTGTAAGAACAACTAAAATGTTATTAAGTCATGACATACAGAAGCCAGGGAGTATGAGAACTGGCACACCTGAATGTTAATTTGAAAGATAATTTAATAATTACTGAATAAAAATACTCTACCTGGGTGAACAACTTCCAATATGTTCTGTAAAAATAGACTTTTTAGCTAAATCTGTAAGGCCCAGAATCATTGTTTGACTCTGTCTACCCAACAAAATGAATAAAAATTAGCTCATTCAGACTTTGACCATTGCTGTCAGGTGGAAAAGTAGCGACTAAACCAGATATTTTCTGAGTTGTGTAGCACCCTGTTACCACCCTACAATGCATCCTTTTACTCTTTTATGAAAGACCTTCTAAGTGGCAAGAGATTAGCAGACTTTTCTGCCAAGGCTCATGCAAGGCCAGTATGTCCCAGGGTTTCCTACTGTGGTTTTCCACCTCTGAGCCTGGATGGTAGCCCATGGAGAGCCACGGAGAGCCTGCCATTCATGACTCCCTTGTGCTGTGCTCCCCACTCCTGGCTCCAGGGACCCTTCCTCAAAAGCACTTTGTGGAAGCAAGCATTTGTCCAGATCCAGTACTCAAAAAAGAAAATAATTTTAAAAAGCTGGCAGGACAAAACTTAGCATCGCCCTCCCTACCGTGGCTGTTGGAGTCCTTCATGCCCCAGAAAGGCTAACACAGCCTGGCTCATTGAGGGTTGTCAGGGTCTCCAAATCACCAATACTAGGCACAGATCCATTCAGGGGGAGGGAGAGAGGTGTTGGAGGTCTAGACATGGTGTAAGGTCAAGGGGAATTTGAATACCCTGCTCAGCTTTTTGCTAGTTTGTGGTTTTCTGTGGCTCTCTGCTTCCAGTCAATGGCAAGGATACTCTGCAGAGGCTCAATAGGGTCCCTAAGGCACCAGCTAATTACTTTTAAGTCAGCTGGAAACAGGGTGTTCGGTGATAGATTTCTGTGAGGCACGAGAAAAGAAATTGTTGGATTTTTCATCCTGAATGTAAGGCATACAGTACGAAGTTAACCATGCTGAGCTATCTGACTCCCTTCCCACAAGTTTGCAAAGTGCTGGGACAATGCAGGGGGAAAGCCTTATTTCTGAGAACAGGCCAGAAACACAAGATCTTCCCCTCAGCCATCCCCAGCAGCTGTCTGTCTTGTCTGTAGCTGGGCCACCCTTGGGAGGCAGAGATGGAGGAAAGCTCCATCTCTTCAAGATTTTCACATTGGCTTGGGTTTCTTTCTAACAGGCTTTTAAATTGATGCTATGGCTATTGGTCAAGCAGATCACTGTTTTTCTCTGCTGTGATTCCAACATTTCAAATAGCTGCAAAATCAAACCAGGAAATATTAGAAATCTCGGGGGGGGGGGGAAGAAATTGCTGCAAAAGGGAAATCAAAAGAAATTTCAGATTTACCCTCTCAGTCTTAACAGTGTCCCACAAGCACAGCTGTACCTGCTTTAAAGCCCATTTTTCTTTTTCATCCCTTGAAAATTTTTGTCTCTATCTGGAAATCTGTCAGGGAGTATTGTAGTTGGTCAACTGGTTATGACTCCTTATCTGAGAGACTCAATGACCCAAAATGTACATTTCATGTAAGTGGGGACTGGGTGGAGGGTGGTTAATGAAGAAACAATGCAGAATTATTTATCCCTTTTCTTGTAAATTGAATTAACTGGGCATTTTTTTGAAAGAGGAAAATCAACTAGCTGACCTTTCAATTGCAGATTTTCTATTTCCAACAGTGAGCTTCTGTAAGAGTAAGTTTTTCACTCAGTGGCTGTACTAATAAGTAAATTAGGGACTAGTATTAATCTCTAATTCTTACCCAGCACCCAGACAGCTAAAACATTTCAGCCCTCCCCCTTTTTAGAGAAGAATGCCTTTTAAGCAGAGGCTTTGTCTTTCCCACTGTATATGGAAAAAATGACTGTGCAGTTCTATGGAGAATGCCTAGCTGAGATATGTTTATGTTGGATCCAGCCCCATCTCTGTAGCTGAATGGCAGTTTGTTTTCCACTTGAACTGGGGAAGGGATAACAGTCTGGAAACTTTTACAACACAGGAAATTTTTTTAAAATTTAATACAATTACTTAGTCAAGGTGATAGTTAATGTTGTTGTTCTGCGTAAAGCCATCTGGCTTTCAGCTATTTCTTGTTTTTGTGGGAGTCCCCATCAGTCTGTCACTGCAGTGGAGACACACACCAGCCTACCCAAGGAACGAGAACACAGAGTGACAGTGCACTGTGGAGGAGGTTCCTTGTCATTTTTTCCTGTACACAATGCTCTGCTTTGCTTATTGGTTTGGAGATTACCCATGTGCAATTAGCCATATTCACTGTCTCTCTGACTTCTGGCTCTACCATGCCATAGGGAGAAATAGAGGAAACTTTTTTTCTGTGTCTTCCTGCCAGCCAGATTTTATCTAGAATAGTAGCAACTAGTTTTCAGTCTTGCTAGTTTTAGTTTTAGCAATCTCAGAATTTTGTGTCTAAAACTATCAGAAGATGGTTTCCACCAGCATCCTAATCCTTCATGTACTATCAGCAAAAATAAACTTCTGTTTCGGAGGCTGATGAGTTGGTAACTCATCAGGTAATACTTAAATTATCCCAATTGTCATGGATAAGTCAGCAAGTGAAGTTATCAAGTTAGAAAGTTATGAATTTAGTGTCTTGTCCTCTATCGCTTAAGGCAATCACAACTTTTCCAGTAAATTCTGATGGGAGCTCAAGGAGAGCCCTCTGTATATATAAACGATGGAGAACTTCTAGTGTTTAGTCATTGCTTAACACAGCAACAGTAGGAAAACCAGACTAAATTCAGTCATCAGATATATTCTTTAGCAGCTGCAGACTGGTCAGATGTGGTGTGCCTGGCTCCAGGTCAGCCCTGTGCTCTCAGGTGGTACCACCACTGGGGATGCAGGCACACAGGAACAATATCAAGATCCATGCACAGGGGATGGCAGAAAGGACATTAGTAACAGAAAATAATGGTTCATTTGTTTCATCACTTATTAAGCAGTTTATTAACTGAGAAAGATTACAGCTTCACAACTGGTGCCACTGCTTTATTTATCGTTGTTTTGGTGTTTGAAGATTCAAATTACTGAGCTTCACAAAAATACACTGTCACAGATTTAATGAGCATTTCATATCACTTTATCTAGAACACCACGTTATTACATTAATTAGTTCAGATCTATGGCAAATGCACTCACTGAGGTTTTTTTATCAAACCTATCTCATCTTAGAATTTCATTTAAAAAATAAGAATATGCAAAAATATTGGAGGGTTCCACTGAATGACTATTTAGGCAGGAAAGAATTTGCTTTTACATTTGCAACTTAAATAACAAAACAGAAAGCTTGTTAGTGTGCAATTCACATAATTACTTTAGTTTGCAGTCTCATTAAATGTAATTAGAACTGAGATACCTGTCAAGATAAAAAAAGATTACCAGCATTGTGCCCAGATCTTTTCACCAACTTCTGGTTAATTTCTAATTTACAACATCAGTGCAACACTGGAAGTAATAAATATTTCACAGTTAACAATGTCAGAAAATTTAAAAGAACAATATGGGGATTTAATGTACTGCACCAGGGTGCTTATTGTAAAACTATCATGAACATTTATTTGGATATTAAGGTAAAAAATGTGTTCTTCTCAGGAATGTTTACAGTTTTAAAAATAAATTTGAATTTGCAAATGGATAATTTGCATGAGGCTTCTGCCTTTGAAATGGTAAATACTATAGAGTGGCTTTTTGCATGCAGACAGTCCCCTAACAGCTGTAGTGTCCTGTTAAATGGGGTAATTAACTGTCTAGCTATGATGTCACACACTCAATTAATTTCTCCAGTAATAATAGTTAGAATGTGACCTTTCTAGTTCAGAAGAATTTGATACTGTAGACCAGAGGTAATGAAGGCTTATAGAAATTATAAATAGAGCTTGGAGGCCTAGGGGAAGCTGGTGAGCAAACTTGTTTGTTTTTGATTCTCTAGTTTGTAAGGCTTCAAAGCTCAGATAAAATTAGCAAAAATCAACAGAGAATAAATAAAATTGAAGAGCAGATGTCCACGTTCGCCTGCACATTGGGGAGTACCTCATGGTGGAGAGCAGAATTTCTGTCCGTCTCTCTCTATGATTACTCTGATAGTAGAGCATGTCTGGCCAACAGATATATTAACTTCTGAGGGCCTCATTCTCCAGAGGAAGACAAAGATTCTTCTGAAATGTCACTTCATAGGGATTTATAGGTTCAAGTACAAAGACAGTCTTGAATTTATTACTCACGGTCTGGGAATTTAAAGTCCATTTATTTCTTCAAATGATAACTTAGAGTGAAGTATGACAGCCCTGTGAAAGGGCACCACCAGGGCATTTTATTTTTAAAATTGGTTATATTTTATCTCAGTGGTTGGTAGAACTTACAGAAATCTCTTTAGCCAAGACCTGGACTAAGAAGATGCATGTAGAAAATCAGGAGAAATTAATAGAACAGATCAATGGGCAAGTCAGCCATAGAACTAATATTCTTTGCACCCTGAGTAAGAGCTCCTGCTCTTAATTTGTTTTTTCAAGAAGAGAAAAATGCTTTCATCATTGTGTCTAACAAAAACAAATGCCATAGAAGGTATTTTTAAAAAGCAACTTCTGTATCAAATAGATTTTTCCATATTCATGTTTCCTTCCTTGTTTGAAAAAAAAAAAATTATTTTCATGAAATATCTTAAAAGCTCCTTTACAAAGTTAGTTTCCTTCAAGCTTTCATGGGAAATTTTATCACTGAACTGTAATTCTTTCTCTCTACACTCTTTGACTAATCTCTTTGATACATCTGAATACACATGGTATGCTTTGGCAGCAAATCACTGCAGGTCACTCATAAAAGTTACTCTCAAATACAAGAGTGAGGTCTAGACCTAGGAAAGAATGGTGGGAAAAATGGGGAAGGCAGTTCAGTGCCAAGCAGTGCTGTGTACATATCAAAATGTCTTCAAACCATGGCTGCTTAGCTGAAAGCCAAAATAGTTCTTTCAGCACCACATTATGAAAAGTCTTGGGTCCAGAAACGTCTTTATATTCACTGCAGGAATCTGAAACAAGCAAAACATGACTACCGGAAATGTCTGCCCATGTAGGGATATTCAGTGTTCCTGGTGGCTCTGACTAGTTCTCTTAAAAGACATGAAGTTGTTGAGGAGTGTCACTGCCGCGTACATCTGGGACACTGGGATTACACTGTGTGCTCTGCTATGGATTACGCTGGATACACCTGGATACAGTCCCACATAATCCACTCTAGATGGCCCTATTTGGACCAGTCGGCCTCCAGAGGTCCCTTCCAGCCTCAGCTATTCTGTGATTCTGAGTGGCTGTGGTCATTATTCCATTTAACTGATGGAGAAATTGAGTGAAAGAGTAATGCCCGTCATCACACGAGACATGAGCAGAAGAATGTATTCTCTTGAGTCCCAGTATCCTTTGTGAACATAATTAGAGAGAGAGAGCAGCTCATGCACGGAAACAAGGTGATGAGTTTCTTTGAGGTTCAGCAAGAAGGAATATTTTTTGTTCTGTTAATATCAAGCAATATAATGAAACTCTTGCTGTGGAGGTGTTAGTAGTTCAGAGGTGAAGCACATGTAATGGAGTGGGTGAGTGGCTGGGAGCAGGTGCACGGATAGGCAGGGATTGCAAGGACAGGAGGAGTAGGAGGACAAAGGGAAAGCAGAACAGGGAGGACACAAGCATGAATAGAGAACAGGGCAACAACAGAACGGCTGTGGGAACCAATGGGGGCAGGTGGAGATCCAAACCCATCAGTGTAGTGTTCAGGTGCTCCATTAATAGATACAGCCCAGGAGAACCACAGAGGCCTCCCCCAAGAAGGGCCAATGAACAATCATCTCATCTGGTTGGCATTTACTGTAAGACTGTTTAAATGACATTCAAGCCTTGTTGCCAACAAGAGAGACATATAATATAGACAGGACTAAAAGGTAACCTATAAATAAAAGCTAGGGTGAGCTATAAATACAGACTGAGAAGCCATGGATTTGATCTGTGCCTCGCTATATACAAATGGACTTATTGGAACACACTCTCTTGCAGCAAACCCCTCATTGCTATGAGTACTCACTGTGCTTTTGAGGAAATTGTAACTGCACAAATCTCTATCCATAGGAGCATTCTTTCTCCTTTGGCAGTATCAAATCCATACAAATTTTGGGAACACAAGGTGTAGAAGAAATTAATAAACAAATTATTCACAACTACATAGTTACTATTGTAAAAATATGGCAGCAGTATGAATGACAATCAGGACAATATCAGATCTGTCATCAAGTGCTTGTATATAAAGAGGCCAAGGACACTTTCTAGAAATATTTTCTCCCTCATGTCTCAAAAAATCAGAACAAAAAAAGCAGAGAAAATGTAATTAGACAAATTCTACCAAAAGTCATATACTTCAGGATCCATCAGATCTGAGAATCATAGAATGTTAAGGGTTGGAAGGGACCTTAAAGATCATCTGATCCCACCCTCCCCCCGCCATGGTTGGCATTGTTGTAGGAGCAATTAAAATCAAAGTGTTTCAATACAGCCATCTGTTATCTCAGCCATTTCAGCCATTGAGAGGCAAAGACCACCCTCTCAAGCTTCTTTCTTGTCAGGTATTATGTGAAAAAATGCAGACCTTCTCTTTGCATTTCTTGATTTCACATTGCTGATGATCTTGTGAACAGCCTAATGTTCACGTGTCAAACAGATGAAGATAAAAACTGTGAAGCAGAGGAGCAGTGCTAAATACTATTCAAAACAGAAAATAATATTACGAGCACTGTTTTCATGCAGTTATTTCTGGTGGGCCTACTCTTTTGGAAAACAGAAATCAGGAACCATACAGAGGCATCTGGCAGCATCTGGTGCTGGGTTCAGTGATTTATAATCTCCTAGTTAAGAAATGTGGCAAGTCAGCTTTTCGTGGTTAGCTAGGCCAAATTAGAAATATGGATTACCTGCCAATGTACACTGCTCAGATATCATACATGTACCTATAAAATATGTACCGTCCCCTGGGCACACATAAAAACAGCATAGTTCTAACTTTCAGTGCATTCCAAAATTTCCTTAGCAGTGTTTCTCAACTACAGTCAATATTTGGTCCCCAAGCATTTTCAGCAAGGACTGGTGAGCTAGCACCACTGAGTGCCTCATCCACAAATGTGGAAAAGTCTGGGTGTGAAGAGCACCAGAGCATCACACACTTTCTGGATGAGCAAAGCATAGGCTGGATGAGATGTGAGATGGATACAAAAACTTTGGGCAGTTCATCGCCCACCAAAAAGAGGGCTCAGTCTCCATAACGTAAAGGCATGTGGATGCATGGACCACTCAAACAAAGCATTCATTAATAAACACCTTATCAGTGTGGTAAACTCAGTCTCTGATGGGTTCAGAGCAGCTGCCTACGCATTCTGAAGAGGGGGAAATGCATGCAGGTTTTCCTGTCTGCTGACCCTACACAGCAAGAGCATCTCAGATGCTTTCTAGGAACATGCAAGTCCATCCAGTCCTCCGGGATCAGGGCAAGAACCAGCACGGTTCAGTCAGCAGCAGGGCCCTGCAGAGCTAATACAGGTATATTCTTTTCCCCCACTTAACCCTTGTCCATCCCGTTGTAAACACACACTTCTGAAACCCCATGCAGTGAAAAGATACTCCTAAAACTACACATACTGAATTCTCAACCTGAAATTTAGCCTCCAGGCTTTTCTGTGGTCAATAAATGCATGTTGGCTGTGGAAGATGGCAAAGGGGCTCCTGAGTGTGCTGCACACCAGTGGAGCAAGGGGCACTGAGCTGGAGTTGCACGTGGTGCTTACTGTACATCTGCTGGATTTTATATTTTGGCAACAAATGGAGAGAGATTTCTCCTGCAGGTCACCAAAGGCAGGAAGGTCAGGAGAATAGGATACAGTGTTATCACAGCTCTTTTTGTTTGCATAAAGTTTCCCAGCAGGCTGAAGAAGAACTAAGTCTTTGTGTCTATGCTTACGAATAACACATCTTTGAGCTGAGGAATTTGAGATGTCTATTAGTTTTCTCCCAGGGAGCAAGAAGTGGGCAAATGACCACCAATCTACCACTGGAAGTCTGGATTTTAAAAATCCATGCTTAAATGCACTGTAAGTCAATTATGTCCCGAGCTGAAAAGCAGATGCAACAGTCATGTTGCTGTCCTCAATACCTTTTGATGAATGAAATACCTAAAGTAGATTTGTATATCTGTCCAAGGTAAAGAAAACAGTTTTGTAGTCAATGATTCCCAGGCATGATAAGCCATAGATTTTGTGCCTGCCCAGGGCGGTTTTAAGATAGGATGTCCATAGATTCAAACACTTTGATTACTTACATCCAAATTTGGCAAAGAAGTATTTTTAGTGTGGCTTTTGGAGGGAGCCAGAAGGTGTCCTTAGAATGGGGTCATTCTTCTTTCTAGCCTAGATCTTTCCTGCATGTAGGGAGAGAATCGTTGGGCCTGTCAGACATCAAGATTTGCTTTATATGCATCCGCTTTCTCTTCCTGAATATACTGACTGCTGGAACAGACTCTGAGGAGCCTTTGCACTTCTCCAAGGACACATGGTGCCCAGCAGCTTGGCCAGATCCATGGCATAGCTGCTGCAGCCTGGACACTTCTACGAGGCCCAGCACATCTGACGTGCAATAGATTCCATCTCCCAGACATTGCACACAGAGCTGGCACCACACGAGAGCCACCCCTCTACATCCCTCTGCGCAATGAAGAGCGAGCAGCAGGCACAGCTGACCGAATTTAGAATCATTTCTGTATACAAGGAATCAAACCATGCAGCAGGTGTCCAGCTGGCCGCTGGCCACATGGCATCCCGTGTGGATGTCTCCATGCAGATGACTCCCAGCTTGCTGTGGGTTGGTGTTCCTGCGCAGGCAGTGCCACCGCGCAGCTGCCAAAGCCAGTTTGCCCAGCAGGGCCAGAGCCGTGTTAGCTCAGCTCTGCACCTGGGGCACAGAGCTCCTCGGGGCTTCAGCCTGGGGCTGTCTTCAGGGCTGGGTGAGACCTGCTGAATGCTGAATGTTTGGCAAGATTTCTGTGAGCTCTTGGCTGGGGTTTGAAAGTGAAGTCCCCATTGTAGGTGATCAAAACCAGGAATCTCTTTGGAAAAGAGCCCTTCCTACCTATTCTGAGGAAGCCAGAGAAACTGAAATAACATCAAATGTACTATAGAGCACTGCTTTCTCAGATTTGTTTCTCTTATGTTCTTATGTCTAATAAACAATTACATAAATGAAAGTACTGGGAGATACTCAAGCAGGAAAACATCTTTATTTTTAGGAAGGGAAATAGGCTATTTATCCCAAGTTGGCCTAAGCAAACAATCTTCAAAAAGGCCTCAGAACTGTAGCTGCCAATTTCAAATACTGCTTATAAAGAAAAACAAACAAAAGCAAGCATGCTTGGGTTGGTTTTGGAAATGTCCTCAAGGAGCAGAGGGCTAATGTTTCCATGGTAATGCCATGCACATCCAGCAGACTGGTCTCTACTTTAGACACAAGGATTTCAAAATGGATGGAAGTTGTTTAGAGTATTCACTCATCTCTATATGGCAAAAGATGTGGAGTTTCAGAGATTTGATATTACTTGGAGTCCTAAACTTCTGATTGTCTGAACTGTTCCTTCCAGATAAACATTACACGTTGATGTGAAGCTGTCAAGAAGGGACATTGCTACACTCAATTTGTCTGATTGTTTTCATCAATGCATTAAAAACTTGGACTTAAATTACCCACATGTCCTACTTTTACAGGTATCTGGCTGATATATTGCCTATTAGGGGAGCAACATTTTTCTATTTTCTTTTCCCTGTGTTCTGAAGCAAAGCTTCATAATGTTCAAGAAGAGTTTGTTTTCATTTCTCCTTTTTTTTCTTTTGTTCTGTAAGAGAGAATGGGGACTTCTAAGGGTCCCACAGTTCCAAAATTGTTAATCAATCTATGTCAAGTGTTAAATATTATTATGCAAATAATTCACAATATGTGTCACAGTTCTCCATAAATGTTTTGATTGAGAGATAGCCTCTCAGGCCAGATTTCACACTTTGCAAACTATGACTTACTTAGGCTTATGTCATCCAATAATATTTTTACCTCCTTTACAGAACAGATCAGACTGCAGAAAAATGAAAACCGGAATGCACAAATATATTTTCAAAATTAAACTGTATGGCAAATTAACTTACAACACCATCAAGATAAAGCCTGTAAACAAGTTGTGGTATGTCAGCTTTACCAGAGATAGCTACCTGTGTATGTACTTGGCCACCACCAGATGACAGGTAATGAGAATTAATTAAATTCTCTTCCACTGAAGGCTAAAAGAACATGATGAGAAACAGTTTCTAAGATTTGAATAGTATACCATAAATTATACTAGAGTCATTTATCTAACCGCTTGGCATATGAAGTAATGTGCGGAGGCTGACAGAAACTAAAAAAATGTGCATTTTTGCCTCTTGAAAACAAAAATCATCCTTCTACACAAAATGCATGTGTCTGCAATACAGGATAGAACTTCTTTGTATTTTTGCAGATAGATCTGGGATATTACGTTAATTAAGGCAATTTCATTTCATCAGGAGCCCATGAGTTTATCAGGTTCAGCTGTGCCCATATTGCGTTCAATTTTACTGTCCAGAACAGACCTTTGAAGTGAGAATCTACTAAGTAATGCCATAATGTTTGATCTTTGCCCTCATGCCTGAACATCCATGTAGCTCCCTGAGGATCCTTCTCACGCCTGGAAGGAAGCACACCTTTGGACTCTCTCTCTAGCAGCAAAGACCATACACTGCTGAGAGCTACAGCCAAGGCTCCACTGGCACTAAACTTAGCAGCAACTTGGCAGCTGATATGCCATGACTACTCCTTGGAGTGCTCTTCATCAGATTCAGCTCCCCACGTGCAGCAGCTGTTTCCTTTTATACAAGGGTCCCAGAGGAAAGCATCACCTTTTTCTTCTGGGTTTGTTTTGGACCCGATGTAATGGGGTTCTTGGTCCAGGACTGGTAATAATTCAATGGATGTAACAAAGGCTGAAATGTCTTCAGGCCGACCATTTAACCCTGAATACACATCTTTTTGTGTGCCCCAGCACTTGAGAGAAAACTCTGGAAACAGCAAGCATTGGTGTGGATCCGAGGGAGCCTTTTATTGTGGAAGAAAGACACCTTTTGTGTGTTTTTATATATTAACAAGAAAGTCACGAGTTCCAGCACTAACTAAAGATACGTGCCCTGTTTTCTTACCATTAGATGAGAGAGCCAATGGCTACATCTGAATAAAGCAGTGTGGAGACCCCCTAGTCAGCCAGCACACTCTGTGTGGGTTACCAGCACAGCACTCTTCTTTTGGGGAAAGAAAGCAGAAGAGGCAGGTTGACAGCAAGCAGCCACCCCAGCACAGCTGCACCACTCCTGCGAGCTGGCAGCAGGGAGGGAATGGGGCACCTGCCTCTGCCCTCAGTTTGCAGGCGCAGATCGGGAACAGCTACATTGAAATTGGTGGAACTGCTTGAATATAATATGGGAGTAAATTCATACTCTGTGTATGTGAATTGTCTTCCATCTTCAGCCCCATCTTGCACCCAGATCAGCAGAAAGGTCTGAAGTAGCAAAAAATTACTACAGGCACCGCAGCACTGTCAGCATGCAGCTGGTTCTTGTTTTTAAGAAATGTAATCATTAAGTCCAGATGCAGGGCGGGAGGGGGAAAATAAATGCCCCACGGGTGCAAAGATTTTCAGGAGATCAGCAAGGCCAATGTTTGATTGGACTTTTCAACTTGAACTGGAACAAACTTTGTCCCTCGGGGAAAAAAATACTTAATTTTTGTGAAGACATAATTGCTAATGCAGACGTTATATTTTGGCCTTCTAATTGTCTTCACCGTTCAGAAACAGGCAGTGGACGGAAATGTTCCTCCCTCAATTGCCTGCATAACGATTTTGCAGGGAGGGTATTTCCATTTTGTTCCAGACCTGTTGGTGCTTTGTGTGCAAAAATGTTGTGCTTCCAGAACATTCACCAATTTGAATCCCTCAATTAGCTCAACACTCTGACACTTCTTTTTATAAATATGATGTTGGCTCATGGTCTGGAACAACCAACCAATCACTCCATTATCACTACTAGGGCAAGGAGCAACAAAAATATATCAGATTAATTGAGAATGCCTGAGAAAACTTCAGACCCCAAAGGAAACAATCTGGATCCCATTTTCCCTTCATTCCCTCTTCCCTCATAGCATTGATTGTCAATACCTCATTTCTGGTTTACATTGATGCAACCCATGGTTTAAAGTACTGTTTTAAAATAGTGATAATCAGCACTTTCCAAGTTTTTTGTGATTAATTGCATAATGGGGGGGGGTGGGGGAAGTTGTGGAAAAAAATACCCAGATGGCTTCCACGCATCTCATTTTGAAGAGGGGCTCTAGCAATGAAAATAGAGGGACCCAGAAATGAGGCAGATGTCTTGAGGAACTGAGAACTGTGTCTGCTAATAATAGGAGGTAAACTGGTTCCCAGTGGACTTCAGCAAAGACTGAACAGCCCCTGCCCTTACTCAAACCAAGGATGTAGCACTGAACTGCACTAACTTGTTCCTGCTGGGTGTATGGACTAGATGAAAGCTCACTCATGGCTGCAGTGAGGGTAAAAAACCATTAGCTGAAGTATAAATGAGATTGTCTTTATGGCTGACTGAAGGATTTTCAAAGACACCTTTACATGCATTCCTACATTTCCATTGTCCATATTCACTATCATAAGTAAAAAATTATTGCTCTTAGACCTGCAAAACCAATAAAGCTTTTGGGCAGACACTAAAGGAACACAGCTAGGACCACCCACCAGCTCTGAGGCATCAGAGAGTATAACAAGCTTTAGATCTGTATGGGTGGAAAGAAAAATTGCAAAGGCAGACATTGGGACAAGAATCTGTTTTCAATTTAGAAACTAACTGTCTCCCTTCCACAGTGTGTGGTGTAATCATTCAGCTGCAATCCTTAGTCTGGCGGGAGCCAGTCCTACCACTGTGTGTTAAGACTAAACAACTGAAAGAAACAAGCAGTACAAATAGGCAGTATTTCTGCTGTCCCAAAGAATCTGTGGTCTGAAGACTTTGCCTCCTAGGAACTATTATCAAAGAAAGTGTTTCCAAAGCAAACCAGATAAAATTCTGTGCACAAGAATGGTAAAGGCAACTGAGTTTTCCATTTATGTTCATCTCAACTTCTCGGAGCTCTCTGGGATAAGATTGGACTAATGATTCATCTCCAAACCTCATTTTTAAAACTTGTTTTTAGTCATCTCCTAAGATACATTGTTTTCTAAGCAAGCAGCTTGTCTGGCTGGACAGAAGGGAATGAAGTTAACATGTTGGGAATGGAAGTTACCATGCAGACGAGGCTCAGGATTGCTGCCTCTTGCTCCCCAGCGCTCCGCAGCTGTGACCACAGCACCAAGCAGACATGCGAGTGTGAGTCCCAGCAGTGACATGGCCACAGCATTGTGCCAGGGCTAGCTAGCCCCAGCCAGCAGCAGGGACATTTGTCACTCTGCTCACAGGGCAGTTTGCAGCCAGGGGAGACATCGCTGCATTTGGCACTGCAGACCTGCTGTTCCTGCCAGAGCTTGCAGTGGGAATGAGAAGCTGTGGGTGCCACAGTGCAGAAAAAAACTCATCCCTGATCTCAGGGCAACACAGAAAAATAAAAAATAGGAAGACACAAAGGAAAGCTAATCCTGATTTGACCAGTACAATACAATAAGAAGCCTCTTAGCTCATACCTACCTTCTTAGCAAGAACACTTACACCCTTCTGAGTTGCTTGAACTTTTCCCGCTTTTTGCAAGGACGGGTGACTTCAAGAGCTACAAAATACAAAAAGTGCTATAGAGAGAGACACAAAAAATACTCCACAAAAGCCTGGTGTACCTCAAGCTCTGAGAGCCACCTCAGGGATGCTGCTCGTAAACAATAGCAGAAACAGGGTGCGGCAAATGATTTTTGGAGAGCTAATTGACATACCAGTGCCTTCGCATCAGCTCTGCTACAACATTGCAAGAGTTAGACAAGGGTAAGATATTTAGGATACAAAAATTCATGAGTCTGCATGGATCTGACACAATACATGTGACACAGGGAGACTGGACAGGGTGAGCGGAGGCTCCTGAGTTAACAGAGGTTGCTCCTGAGGCCAACCTGTGCATGTCTCACCAGCTTTGCATAATGAGGGAGTTCCTCAGTGAAGAACAAGAATTTACACATAACACATCAAACAAAAACTATCCTCTTTAATTTTCTTTCTATTTTTTAGTCTTTGAAGCACATCTTAATAGCTTTGTGTTTCTGATTCCTTATTGCTGTAATTATTATTCAAAAGAAGATGATCCAGATATTTACAATTTCTCTTTAGTTTTGGTTAGCTTTAGTAAATTATCAAAATTACTAAATCATATATACAACAGGGACAGCCACACATCTATTCAAAAGGGCATTGATCTTTGTAGGTATATTTCTGTCTCCTGCAGGTTATTCATTCAAAGCACTCAGAGCTTTGATGTAAATTTTCTAAAGCTTTTCTTTTTTTTCTTTTCTTCTTCTCTTCTCTTCTCTTCTCTTCTCTTCTCTTCTCTTCTCTTTTCTTTTCTTCTCTTCTTCTCTTCTCTTCTCTTCTCTTCTCTTCTCTTCTCTTCTCTTCTCTTCTCTTCTCTTCTCTTCTCTTCTCTTCTCTTCTCTTCTCTTCTCTTCTCTTTTCTCTTTTCTTTTAAAAGCTATTCCTTTCCTATAAATACACCTTCTTTACCAAAAAAGGATCATCGTTTCTGGTTAACTCACCCTCTAGTAGAACATGCAGTAAGAATCTGCCAGCTCCACACCCATTGCTTGTCAGGGACAGGACACAGGCAGGAATGCTGACAGCTTTAGCACTCTAAGGCAAAAAAGCAAGCACCAGGACAGAGAGCGAAAGAACAGACTCAAGTTCAGAGTGTGTGTGTGTGGTCTGCTATGATGGGTACAGTGTGCTCTGGGGAGACCTGATGGTTGTAGTCTTGCTTTCCCCTCCTCTCACCAAACCTAATGCTCCAAATACATATGCATAGGAAATACTTTCTTTTTCATTGCAGGGATGCCAAGAGGGATTTTATCGTACCAGCTCAGGAAAATGCTCTCCTTGCAACTGTAATGGCAATGCAAACAGATGCCTTGATGGATCTGGAATCTGTGTGGTAAGGAATTCTTGTCTTCTCTGATTGTCTGACTTTTCTTTTAACACCAATGCTCAATTTCAATATACAGCAAAAGCAGTGTCTGTACAATAGGAGCTTTTTGCTGAAAAATTATCATCAATATATTAATGAATTATCCTGGCCAAAATTCATCCTCATTTAAATTATCTCTGCAGAAAACACTTCCTCATGCAGTATTTGTGAGAGTTCATACACTGGGGAAAATTTTTAGTCCATCAGAAATATGGAAAGAGTTTTGTATACCTCTGGAGAAAAAAATGTATAAATTCAAACACATTTCATTCTCCCCTTTATGAATACAGTGCTGTGTATAATGTAAATAATTTACAATGGTGAGTGACCTCTGTGAGTGCATGTACATGTGTTATCCATAGCAATTCTGCTGCATGGCAGTCTCCTGCTGTGAAGGAACAACATGAGAAGGTTGAAACAATACACCAAGGGAAGAGTGTGTTGAACTCCAAGGTACTGTTACCATTTCCCATATGTTCAATCTGACTCAGAATCAGCTCATACAGAAAGCTGTGTGTTAGTAGTAGTAGTCAAACATTTGTAGTTTCAGAGCAAAAATCAGGTCAGTAAAACCAATCCCAACTATTAGTGGGCAATCAGGGCACTAATACACTAAAAAAATGAAGTTAATACTGTATTTAAACAACACAGCAAGAGCTAGGCACTGGTATACTCTTTGCAGGCTTGTAAAGCAGGAGTAGAGCCCAGAACCGCTTGCTCTGCCATGTGTTACTTTTGACAAGTCATAAACCTTTGCCCTTAGTTTATCTCTTCATAAAATGGACTCATAATATTCACATACTTTGCATCGTTGCAGCCACTATCAAGTTTTCAGTTACACAAATACATAAAGTCAAGTTCCATGGCATATTGCCTACCATTTTTATTTCTGTGGGAAGAAGACAGTGCAGCTGTTCAGTGCAGGAGCAATTACTATGGTTTGGCCATTGTAATGCGCTTAGATTTGGCTGGTTTCTGCAGAACACATATTGGCTTAGTCTTTTAATACTAAATTTTCAAAAGTGGTTTTAGACCGCCAGGCATTCCCGGCTATTCTCTTTCACATGCACAAGGCTTTTGCTCATGGGATGATTGTCCCTTTAGTGTCAAGTGACATTAATGCCAAGGGGAAACTTCTGATGGAAGACTTGGGAGCAAGAGGGTGAGCTTGTCAGATGTCTCCTTCTGGTGACTCTGGTCACCAGAGAGCTTCTGTAGTAGAATGCATGAGGAAGGGAAGTGATTATATCCTCAGGTTACAAACACAACAGAAGATCTGTTTCCCACCTTCTGCAAAAATAAGGCTGATGTCAGGGGCTCAGGACAAACAAACAAAACCGGAAAATTTACAGTATCAGGAAGAAATTATCTGAAAGTAAATGCGCATTCCTGACTGGTGTTTCTTCAGGATACTAAACTCTTGGAAACAGCTAGGTAGTAAGGAATAAAACCAAAATCTAAACCTCAGTTTACTGTTTGAGTGGAAATAGCCCTTTGATAGCTTATCTGAATGATTTAAAAGCTATTAAGCTCAGGTAATTTGCTTCTGAATAAAGAGGAACAGTGAAAAGGCTTAAGAGAAACAAGAGTGAAAGGAGAAAGAGCAGAATGAAAACGAAGTTTAAAGGTTTGATAGCGTAAAACAGAACCAGAGGTGTCCATGTGGACTGCAGTAACAGGATTTTCCTGAGGATTTGAGAATTTCAAGGGAAGGTTGGAAGAGTAATGAAATTGGTAAAGAGCAAAATGTGACAGAGAAAGCCTGGGAGAAGAAAAGCTTAAAGAAAGAAAAATATAACTTGAATTACAGCAGGAAGAAGCATGTTAGATGCATAAATTAATTCTGTTTAGAAAAAGGTTACCTGATGGTTGGTAATGTGATTTGTATTAGAGTCAGTGGACAATGCAGCCTTCCTTAAGGGCTGTTCTGGAGAAGGACATGTATAGGTCTGGCCAAAGTCTGCTGGGGCAGAAGTGAGTTGGTACCTCTATAACTGAGATTTTCTGTAAAAAGATAGGACCACATGGTTTGGAAAGCTCACCATTTTCTCTGTTCTCAAAATTTTAGGCAAACTACTCCAATGATTCTTGCAGTGGTAACCACCACACCTACAGTAAGACAAGATTTTCTGCATTCAGTTCGTTTTTAATGGGCTGTTAAAAATTAAATCTGTATTTATCCCACATTATTATTGTTGTCATACTCTGTTTCTATGAGTATGAATTTGCTGTCTCCCTGCTTCAAAGATGCAACAGCATTCTACGGTTTTAGCACTTACGGACTCTCCACCGTAACCACACCTTAGCTTAACCTTGAGCCATCGATACAGAATGTCTTTAGCGGAGGATTTTTAGAAGAACTCATCTTCCCAAAAGTTAAAGATTTTTATGTCTGTATGTTTATCAACATAATGGAATGATTTAAACATTTAAAAAAAAAAAAAAAAAAGTAGTTTTTCAAAGTTAACTCTGTTAACAATGCTGGAAGCAATAACATGAAAATAATAATAACACTGTGCTTGATTGGGAGATTTTTTTTAATAGTCTAAGTAATAACTAAGCTGTAAGACCTGAATAAATGGACAGGACAGTATAAAAGAAAAAGGTACTCTGCTTCAAAAAGGATGAAATAAAAGGGTCAGGCTCCATATGATGCTCTGAGACCATAATATTATGCAAATCCCTCAAATCAATTTGGCAAATGTAGTTCCCACAGCATACAAATTAATGACATTTTCATTGGCCTGTGCCCTGAATTCAAAATCAAATAAAATTAAACCCTTTTAAATGATGCCTTAAGGTAGAGTGCTCATATCTTTAATTTCTGCTGACATATATATCTCGAGGTTCTGTTTCAAAACTTCTCTCAGCTTATTCATAGAGTGTAAATCAAATCCAAGAGTCATTAAAAGCTTATTGAATGACACAATCAATGAATCAACAATCTCCTTAGGTAACCAGATAGAAGAAATTATTACAGACAGAGCCCTTCTTGCATAGATGTCCACACAAAACTGGTGCAGAAATCAGTCATGTGGTCCTGTGAATAAAACTGAAGAGACACACAGTCCATGTCGTTAGGATAGAAAATCACCCAAGTGTTACAAGAAGAATAGCCAGCGCAGTGTAAGCTCTATTAATGATATATTAAAAGAGAGATGTCAAATAACGCTTCATTTGAAAATCACTATTTGGTGATGTGCCTAAGGCTGGTAGGGGAAGAAACACCAATTCATTGTGCTGACCTTCGCCTTTGGATTTTTTACATAATTTTCTCAGTTCTGGCTAAGAGAAGAAAATTAAGTCTCTCGTCAGACTTTAGCTTTCGCTTCTGAAAACATGCATATATGTGGTGTTAACTGGGTGAAACTGCAAGAGCTTCAAGGAGCCATCTGCAGACCCAGGGATGTGTGATTGTCCTGCATAAAGCCCATCATGTTTTGCTGTGAATAAGACAGGAAGATATGAAGGGAATCTTTGCCTCCTTCACCATCCCCCAGACCGCACCCAACCAGCAACCTACAGCTGAGCTACTTGTTTAGAGCACCTCCACTGAGGGTTCAACATTTAAAAATTCAAATATGGGAGTGGTCTTCAAAGAACTGGTCATCAGAGGGGCTGTGATGGTCACCTCTGAAAAGAGAGGTATATGGAGGCAAAGCACCTTTTCCAGAGCAATGAGCTGTCATATTCTATGCAATTAGTACAATTGGCAGAGCCTTACCATACAAAAAAATTTGATTGCACAGTCCAGGGAGAGAAGTTGGTTGAGGTGACTGCAATTTACTATGGCAATGACTCCAAATGAACACAACAAAATGGATTGAAAGGTTGAAAGGTTTCTAAAAAGTACCAAGATGTTTATCCAGGCAAAATTTTTGTTAGACTGAGTTATCAATGTCTTATGTGAGTTTTCTACTGTTAATGGAGATTAGATCTTTCTACATGCAGGGAAACACAGAACAGAAGAATTAAGTCTGGAGGAAGCTTTATAGCAGAAGGTGAAGGGTAAATTTCTGGTTGTCTCCCTAGAAATCTCTAAGTGGTTTGTTATCATTTCAGTTCCATATATTTGATCAGTCTTTATATAAGGCATCCAAATACTCATAAGTAAATAAATTAACAAATAAATGTGACCATTTTGGAACAAGAAAGACCAAATGATCCTAACAATGGAGAGGATAAATCCACTGGTATCCTTTCCAGCCTTTTATGGAATTTTTTACAATAGAGGATATTGTCGTGTAAGTGATTTGTGTTTAAGCGTTTGGGTTTACAGCTGAGTGGAAAGGTTGGAACAGATTTTCAGTTCTGCCCAAGAGGATAATATGTTCCACATGGTTGCCAAGGCTGGTCTGGAGAATTGCCAGTGGATCTACAACCATCCATCAAGCACGAGCAAAAAGCAGTAGGGAGCCAGCAAAACTCCCCAGCTTAATAGGTACTTCTGCCTTCACAAAGAGCCTTGCTGCTTATAGCTCACTGCTTCTTTCTGTAAAGATGGGCTATAGATATCTGTACAGCATTGGTGATAAATGTTTGCAAATCTAACCAGAACTGCAACAATCTCATGCTAAAACGCAGCCCTTCCATTCTCCAGAGTGTTTTAGAATGTAGTAGTTGTCAAAACCGTTAGTGTTAGTCAACGCATTTTCTCTGGTATAGATATTTGCCTCTGACTTACCTATGTCTAAACTTAGTATTTGTTGTCCTACCCAGTTTACTGTTCAAAACATGCAACAGTGACCCCCAACATTCAACCACTTTGTTTGCATTCCTGCACAGCTGGTGCAAGAGGCACAAAGGAAATCAGGCCAGGACTGAGGAGGGGCTGCTGCGGCTCTCCCACCTGCTCGGCCACATTTGTCACAGTCAGCTGCCATGAGTGATGGGTTGGGAAAGCAGTGGGCCAGGTGCATTTGGCAAGGCATCAGCTCCCCCTTCACTAACACAGGGCAAGGTCTACAAATCAAAACTTTGACATTAAGGGAGTATGTTGACATCAGGAAATGAGTTTTGTAGCTATTCTCTTTTTTTTTTCTTTAGTTAGACAGGTGTCTTTACTTTAGTAAAAATTGCACAATACTTAATGTTTACTTAAAGTGCCTCATCTCCTTCCATATGAAATTCTGAAAACTAACACTGCATCTCACCCACAATGGCTGGAGAGTGAAAGCTTGAAATCATAAACCTCATAGATGGAAAAGATAAAACATGTACAACTCTTGGCTTTCAAGTCATTATGCTGCACTCATTTTTTTGTTATTGTTATTTTGGGACAGCAACAAGGTCTGGTGTGCTGGCATGGGCAATGCTATGCAGTTCTGTAACCTCAGCTATGAGAGAAAGTCTAAATCTACCTCCAAATACAGAGTGCACAGCAATGTAAACCACCTGCATCTCTTTTTACCCATAGTATTTATTTATCCTCGTGCAATCTTCTGCCTTAGCAGTTGTTAAAAGACTATCTCTCAGAAGGGCAAGTAATAAGGAAAAAAAAGGGTAAACAAGTCGAAAATTCCTGATGCGTTGTAACAATGACTGGTTTCATCTCCAAAGTAATGAAATAGGGTTTGAGGACCCTTCCAGATTTCACAGACAACATTTAGGACCCTGTGATTTTGGGATTTTTTATTTGTGGTTTTAGAGGGTGGTTGATGTTGCAGTAGCTTCACCAGGGGCAGGGCTGAGTATTAACTTTTGATTGCCCCTGGGGTGTCTCTATACCATCCAGCATCAGGTGTGTAACAGGTGCTCTGCACCCCTCTGTGGCAGGTCCTGTCATTCTTTAACTTTAGAGGCTACACAGAAAGCCATTCTGCCACCTGTTTCCTATTGAGAAGGTCCAGACTGCCTGCATTGCATTTTGTTATCCCTCAGATGAAATCATTTCCCTTAAACTGCATAAATGGCGGTTTTAATGAAGCTGGTGCCTTTGAAGACCATTAGAATGAGCTCTTCTCTTGCAAGTTCAGGTTCCTAAATGAAGGTGGGGCATATTCCCACCTTAGGACACTTTTTCTATCACTGTAAAAATATGCTTCTAAATACCCACAGAAGTGGCTAAATAGGGTAAAGTCACTTTTACATAATCACTAATCAGAGAAAAACTACAGAAATGCCTCCAGCACTCAGCTAACAGGATCTCTGGGGTAAAGGAGCCCTTTTCCCCTTCAGTTTAGAAGATGAAAAACTGCAGGTTGAAGGAGCAACATTTGCTGTCCTGCTCTGTTCGTTGCAATAGTATTTGAGCTTTGGAAACGAGTAGCAGATTTACTCTGTTAATACCCATGTGTTGTTTGGAGAGCTGAGGACAAACACGGTGAAGTCAATGGATTAGACACAGTGAAGGCTACAACCGAACACCTGCTGCCCCTGCCAGTGGTTTGGACACAAGGGTGGTTCACTGACTTCAGATGCTCAGTGCCCACGCTCTCATGTTTCTCTGGTGGTATATGAACATCACTTATTCATTGGACAATGACAAATGCAAAATATTTTTAAAACTTTATTAGCCTTCCATTAGCCTTCTGGCTCTCACCATGTGCCCTGTGATAAGTGCACTTCTTTCCTCCTCCTCCTCCTCTTCCTCCTATTGAAACTTCCTCCTAGTATTCTTTCATTGTAGACATTCTTAGTTAAAATAACCTCGTTTTCTGTATACTAAGTGTTTTACTCAGAGCAAATATGACTAAGAAAATCCACCTTTAGCTCTAAAACTATCAATGACTAATCTATTTAAAGATCTACGAAATAAAAATTGACTTTTTTTCCTTTTTCTCATCACATTCTACTTGCTGTAGAACTCTCTGGCCAAATCACAGCCTCGTAGAAAGAAATTATTTCTGTGCAACAGATTCTCTATGACTATAAAGCTTGCAGCAAGATAAGCAAAGTCTTCTAGAATCAAAAAGGATCTGAGCTAAAATAAAGAGTCCTAATGGGGAAGCCTTTATGGAATTCAAATAAGAAATATTGCTTAAAAAAAAATCAGACGTGTTTCCACAAGAAAAACCAAAAACATCAATGTTGCCAGGACAAAATTCTGCCACTAAATCAAAGTCACAACACTAGGATACAAAAGTAATTTAAGAATGCCTGTGCAAGTGAAGCTTGACTATTTATTTTCATTAAATGTCTTTCCTAATCACACTCCTCATATTCTTTTCTTCAAAGAACTCACCATGTTTGGAGAAGAAAGTGAGTTTTAAATCTGCAGGGGCTGCTGCAGGTGAAAAATTGCTTAGCTGAGCTCACCCACCCCACCCCAGTGCTGTTGAAGGAGTTCCAGCCACAGAGACACCGAGGTGCCCCTTGCCCCAGGCTGGGGAGCTCCCTCCCATTTTGAGCACTCCTCAAATCCCACACTCTTCTCCCCTGCCAGTTCCCAGCACCTGGGCCAGGTGGCACAAGAGATCCTGTGCAGGGCCGGACCGAATGGCTCTGCAGCCCAGGTGTGATCTCCAACAGAGGCAATGGGAGTACAGGCTGGGAGAGCACCTAGCCTGGCCCATTTCTGAACTCTCTGTTTCATACTTCACCATCAGCCACAACTGCTGTTTTAGAGAGAGTTTGTCACAGGGTACATACATCCTGAGTCCTTTGAATAACCATTTATAAATCTGTTGCCCACTAATTCATCTAAGGAATCCCTTTTTGTCCCTACAAGTACTCTTGCCTCCTGGCAACAAGCAGAAGTCTGTCTTCTGTGTAGGAAAGTATCTTTTCTAGTCAATACCCTTCAGTTCTTGCATTGTAGAATTTGGGTGAACTATTGTATTTCTTTCAGCTTATTTACAAACTTTCTAATTGCACATAACCCAAACACATTCTCATGGCTTTCTGCCCCAGCTGTGCAGCCCTGCATTTTTGGTCTTTGTAAGACACTGGTGAATATTGAACAAAACTCATATCAGCACCCAAGGATCAGGTGATCCAAATAGTGACTCTTTCCACTCTGAAAAGTTATTGTTATATCCTACCCTTAATTTTCTACTCTTTATCAGCTTTCAGTTTGCAAAAGAAACTTTTTTCAAGTTTCCTATCAACTAAGTTGGCTTTTTGCAGAAGTCCAGATAGGTTACATCCTCTGGTTCCCCTTCATACCCTTGCTTATTTGTACCATTCTGCAGCAGATTAGTGAAGCAGGATTTCCTAAATCAGATGATGTTTGTTCATGTACCCAGAGATCTTCTTTATTATAGACACTGTCATCTTCCCGGGGATGGAAATCACATCTGCCCATCTGCAGTTTCCATGACTGATGCTTTTAGCTCAGAAGAGGAAAGAATCAAGGAAGCTAACCCAAACCCACAGCAAATATGCCCTGACAGAGTAGTTCTCCACAGATGCCTGCCTTGGATCTGTCTCCTTGCTGCCTCAAGCCTCGCACAGCTGTTCACATCTGTGCTCTATCCATACAAAGTGCTCTACCTGGAGACTTCTGACCTGCATAACTCCTTGCACAGTTGCAATGATGGAAATCCTTCCTCCATCCTTCCTATTCTTTTAAAGTAGCTTGTTGAGACAGCTCCCAATGCCCTTTTCCAATCACCCAGTCCCAGAAGCAGTCTGGCTGAAACCTGTACCTGGGCTGAAGTCTGTTGACAGTATTTACCAGCAGATACTTTTTGTTTTGTTTTAGAGTCATTAAAAGGGATTTTTCCCTTCTGGCATATACAATTCAAAACAGAGCTGCTAGCTCTTCCTAAGGAGCTCTGACACTTCTGCTCCAGCACCTGTCTGCCACATATGTCTGTTTTGTCCTGCATTGCACCTTGTCAACACTTGCTGCTGGTCATTATAATCACATATAGTATTTTTATTTGCAGCTGTGTCAGCTTGTTTGCCTGAATCTGTCAATACCTTGAAAGGTCAAGGTCTGGCATCAGCTACTCTTCTGCTTGGCCAGGTCTTCAGCTAAATGATCTCTCTTTGAATTAGGCAGCATCTCCATTTAACTGTGGGAGATAGGAACAGGCTGTGGGCAGCCTAGACCTGGATAAGTTACAGCTGTGTCCTTAATCCAGAGAGGTAAACAACCTTGTGGGAGGAACAAGGGGAGAATGCGGACGTGTATGACCAATTAGAAAAGGCACATGTGAATAGTTTGCTACCCAATTGTAATGTAAGAAGGAGCACCTGTTATGCCTCTGCAATAAAGGTATAAAAGGTGGTGCCCTGGGATAATAATCTGCTGATGCTTGCCACCAGCTTGAGTGTTAGCCTTGAGTCCACTGTTATTTAGCTTTCACCATTCTCTTTCCACTGCAGGACTGCCAGAGAAACACTACAGGACAGCACTGTGAGCAGTGTCTGGATGGCTTCATTGGTGACGTTGCCAGAGGAGCGCCCACGTTCTGCCAGCCCTGCCCCTGCCCGCTGCCAGCACTGGCCAAGTATGTGAAGAGTCTTTGCCTCTCTTTGGTTTGGGTAGGCTTTGGCCCTTTCCAAGGTGGGGTCAGCATCCCTTCCTGAATGTAGGAGACAAGGGCTGCTGCCCTTGACAAACACAAGGGAAAATAAGAAGAGTACCAGCTGCTCATGTTTATAACCACAGGAAAGAGAATTTCATTTAGAAGGTGTAAAATATCTTTAAAGGCTCATATAAATTCTTGCCAAGAGAGAGGTGAAAGAGCAAGATCATATTCACCCTTTTATGTAGAAGAGACTATTCGGTTGTCTGGTTGGTTTTAAAAATCCCTTAAAGAACTATTAAGGTATAAGGTGGCATCAGAGATTTATGTGGCTGAGACACAAAAAAAAAAGGACAGATGAAAAGTTCAATCCATGTCACCTGGAGGGTAAAACCAACCAAAAAGAAAGCGTGACTTTGCAGTCCCCTGAGTCTACAGCAGCTGGATCTAGTTAGCACAGTAACTGTTCAAAGGAAAGTTCTGGAGGACCCTGTGATAGGTACAGTGCTCCTTCAGCTGATGCCCAGCTACTTTTGGGTAAGAAACCCTGAAGCCTGACAGGAAACCAAGACCAAGTTGAAGAACTCCAGATGTTATGTGCTTTGTACCATCAGGGAAAAAAAAAAGAAAAAAAAAAAAGGAAAAGAAAAAGAAAACTTTAAAAAATTTAAAAAACAAACAAAAAAACAAAAACAAAAAAAAAAAAACTACAAGCCACAACCAGCCATTAGAAACTGTTAGTGGCATGTCAGTAATGCAGCTGAAAGAAATTATCAACTTCCTCTTGCTCAGATTCACGCTCTGGGAGAGAGGTATCTATGCAAATCCCACTAAATTCTATAGAGGAGATGCTAGTAAATAGCTGCCAACAGGCTGAAGCTATTTTTCAGGGAGCTAGGTTTTCCTTGTGTTGTTTCCTATTATGCTTTCAGCAGGACAGCAAAGGGAATCTCGTCCTTACTGTATTCATTTGCTGTTGCCGTAGAATTACTCACACAGCCTTAAGGTGGGATGAGCTGCATTTTGCTCAGGGCTCAAACTGGCGATGGAACAAAATCACTCTGGCCAAACTCCTGCAGATCCCTTCTTGGCTTTTGCAGTGAGCTGCAGACATGTGAGAAGGGCCATGGGGTGAAGAACAGCTATTGTTGAAAAACTTCAGCTTTGCCTGGATTACAGAGAAAATCCTCCAGAGACAGTGGAAGAACCTGGCTTTGCTCGCACGTAGAAAGGCTTAGGAGTGAGCAAGCTCGTGGATTAAGCAGACTATTTCCTCCAGTTTCAGTAGCAGCTGTAATGCCTGAAAAAGTAGAAATACCACAGTCAGGAGCAGTGCTTTTTCCTTAGCAAAGTGATTTTTTTAAACTGTTGGGCACAGAGCAGCCACTTAGGTGTAAGAAGCTGTTCTCTGAGCCACAGCCTGGACTGCACATGCCCAAGGCACCACCTCCACCAAGCAAGGTCGGTCAGGCAAGGTCTGCTCTGTGCCCCTACAGCTCAATTTGACACACTGTGGCTGGGTCTGAATTCACCCAGACCCTGCCTCACCCTTGAGGGGCAGGATGCTGGCTGGGCCACTGAGCAGGTCTCAGTGCAGTGGGACAGCAGGGGCTTGAGCTACAGCCTTCTCTGCCAGTGCTACAGGACATGCAAGCAGAGGCCAAGGAGCATTCCCTGTTTTAATACGCTCCTTAGCTACCTCTCTTATTGCAGACCAGTAGAAAGAAGGAAACCCCAAACCCAAAACTCAGCAGCATGGCGTTGGGAAAGGAGTAAAAATGTTGGAAGGAGCCTGAATGCAGATGCCTCAACATCAGCAGCAGTACATGGTTTGGACTTGATGAGCCTCAGGGGTCCCTTCCATCTCAGGATATTCTGTATTCTACAGTGTGTCTCCCCTTTGAAACTATCTCAGTAAAAATCCACTTCACTTCTTTGGTTTTCCCTCAGAAAATCCTGAAAGGTAATAATGAAAGGAACATCTCATCCCAATTTGTCTCATACCCCTATTTAAAAAGCATGCAGAAATTGCTGTTCAGCTTCTTGCATGAGTGAGACCTGAACACAGAAATAGTCTTCAGTTGGGGCTGGAGCAGTCAAAAAATAATTGAGCAACATTAAACTTTGCATAACTAAATTCAAAGAAAAAATGTCCTGTCTTAGGTTTCTTTTTATATTTCAATTTTCCTTCATTAATCCTACTACATATAAAGACTAATGCAAAATAATAGTTTTACCAGAAGCAGAGAAGCATTAAATGGCTTTCAAAAAAGAACATCCAAAGGATGTTGTTTTGTATTCTGCTTAAATTTGGGAATAGGTTACCAAATCTGTAAACTGTCAGACTCAGCTGATAGATATTTTTTCCAGGAATTCAGCTGTGACTCTAGATTTTCTAACCAGACTATCTTTGTATCTTCTATCCTGGAAACTTTTGGAATAACTTTTGGACATTACACATGAAGTGTAATGTCATCTCTTTGGAATAAAAAAAGGAGGATGGACTGTTTCACAGTCCAGCAGATGTTACTTCTTTTCAAGCCCAAGGGAATTATAAAGCCCTTTTTTTCCCACTAAAAGTTCACAAAAAGTATGAAACTTGAGGAAGATTTCAGTCTTACTTCATATCTTAGATCCACAATGTGGTTTTTACAACTACGTAAAGGAATTAGACTTTGTTAAAGAAGAGCAAGCCTGCCAAAATATTATGATTTTCTCAACATGTTCTTGTAAAAGCCTCACAGAAGTTAATTGGTAAATTCTGTGAGAAGAATCTCATTTTATGTTCTCTAGTTATATGAAATGTTTTGTGGCAGCAAAGATCCAGGCAGATTTTTTGTCTCTGGTTGTGCAAGCAGTTGAGAAATGCTGCCAGGAACTGAAATTACGCAGAAATTCTCATCACCTTTCGATGGTGTTTGTTCCTTGAACAAGCAGGGCATGGATCATGCATTTTCTCACTGCTCTGAGTCTTTTGACCTGTGTGAAAGCGATGCAACCCAGCCACGTCTGCCCAGCACTGCTGCACTCTAACAACCATGGGCCTGCAGCTGCAAACTGCTGCAACTCACTACTCTGGCTACATTCTAGTGCTGGCAGAAATTGATTCACACCTCCTACAAACTAACTAGAAACGTCTTAGGACTGTGCCTCTTTTTTCCTGGAAACGTATTTAAGCCATGTCCATCACTGTGTTTGAAGTGTATGTACAATTTGCACTTTCCACATCTGGCTACTGCTGTTCCTTGGGTCTCATATTTAGCTTAATATTTTTTGAATCCTGAAAACATAAGAAAGGAACCCATGATTTAGAACGATGACAGTAGAAACTACAGCCCAAGCTATTACTGCAATCAGCATCACTATTTGGCACGTCAGTCCCAGAAGAGGTCACGGACTCTTTTCCAGCTTACTCGGAAAGATGGTAGAGCAGCCTTGGTTACTTTAAACTCAGTTATTGTGAATGAGAACAGTATTACTGAGGTCAGTTTTCACCACCAGGAACTTCCATATCAGAATTTGAGGAAAACTACAGGATTTGCATAGGAAAGTGCTGCACCCATTCCAGAATCTCAGTTCCTGAAGTGCTCACTGCAGTGTCTTTCATAAATAGTATTTTCCCCCTTGGGATGATAGACCGGAAGCAATTAGGTTCACTTGACGTATATGTTTATCCTCAGTCCCTTATCTAAAGTGTCCGTCTCAAAACCTGCAGATGTGTCTGATCATGTAGACAGGACAAGATTGTGCAAGACAAGAACTTTCATATGTATACATCTGTATTTATACAGCTCCATAGTCCTATACACTAATTAGTGCTTCCTAAACTAATTTAAAGTCTAAACAAGGGGTATAATGTAAATTACTTAAAGAGCTTAACACCTATTCAGTAATGAATAACCAAGAGCCAGAGTTCACATTGACAACAAATGTCCATACAGTAACAAAGAAACTTTCCCAAGTGTTTGTCATTGCCTGGTATTCTAACAATTCCTCCTAATGAAATTCCAGCTTTGCAGTCTCCTGTTACAGAAAAAGTGGAAGTGTGCGTTGTGTCTGCAAGGAAAACTATGCAGGACCAAGCTGTGAAAGGTAAGAAACTCATTACTTGCTGGTCAGCAATGCAGAAGTCCAGAATTTTTTCAGGGAATCTTCCCATATTGGGGAGAGATCTTATGCACTACTTTTCATCAGGTAGAATCATGTCAGTTAAATTATCTCATTCAGTTCCTACTACAAAGCACTGAAATTTGCTGTGGAGACGTCAGCATAAGACAGACATCCACATACGATGTATTTTGATCTAGGTCTTGCACTTTGTGTACCTTCATATGGTGATCTTCCTAAAAGGAATGCAATTTAAAAACACAAAATACAAATCAGAAACAGCAGCTGAAGTGAAAGATATCCACCACATCAATTCCTCTTGCAATTCACCCTTCTAAAATATATAGCAGGTTTCTACCAAATAACTTTTACAAAAGCAAAGGAGAAAATCCCCTATCAAGTCAAACTCTTAAAGCAGATGCAGCTTTTTTCTGTTACATTTTAAATGCACTTCACAGGCATAATTCAATAAAGTCAAGCAAACAACCATAGGCCAGTGTTGCTTTTCAACTTTCCCTTATGTCCATAAACAATTTCCAGTAAATATTCTCTAAAAAACAAAGAACACAAATAGGTTGGACTATACAGCAGAAATATAACTTTGTGTCCTTTAAGAGGCTGTCTTACTTGTTATGAACACACATGGATTATGTTTCACTGAATGTCAGGAGCTGATTAAAATTCAGAAATTGTCCTTGAGCAGCCAATAAATTAAAACAGCTCTAACACAAGGACTGAGGGATATAGGATGGCTCAGACAATGGCTTCCTGAACATCTCCTTTTGTTTTCCCTTAAAGCCCCTGAAGCATTTAAGCCTTTTTTCAGCTGTCATTAATGGGCAAATCTTGAATTCAAATCATACTTAATGTAACCGTCAGAGAAGGGAGAAAAGGGATGTTTAAGATGCAAAGAGAAATCAATATGAAAAAGGCAAGATGAACAATGAGTAAAGGCTTTTCGCCTTACAGATGATGCAAAAACATCAGTCTATTACCTCCACATCACTAAAATGATGACAGCAACAGTGAAAGCCCTTTAAACAGATGGCAGAAAAATAAAAAACCCACCCTTGTTTACAGACCCATGGCTGTATTCTTTTGTTCTTTCAAAATGTCAGGTTTACACACAAAGGATAATGCAGACAATTAAAAGGTCATTGGGGCTTCTTAATGGTTATTAAAATGTCAATCCAGACTACAAGCAATACAAATCCTATGAAATGGGTAGCAGTAGCATAGAAACAGCTGAAAATAGCATCAGCTTTGTTTCCTAATAGCCACTACCCAGCCTGACACAGTGCGTCTGTCTCAAGGAAGGCAAAGCTGTGTAGAAAAAGCTACAGAAAGAAATCAGCCTGTCCTGGTCACCACACTAAGACCGTGGCTAATTGCTGGGGTAAGTTGCAAGCAGTGACAAATAGGACTTGCCTCCTGGTAGGCTCCTGGTCCTACTCCCATTTGTATCAGGAACGTGAAAAAGTGTTTCAGAGCGAGATGATGCATTGTGTGTCCCTGCCCCCTTGCTAAAGAGCAAGTCCCTCCTTGGCACACTGCTGCTGCTGGCACTGTCACCACTCCCTTGTCCTGCTGCAGCTCTTGTGCCCTCAGCTTGCTGGCACTGGATCCCGAGCGAGAAGGGTCATTTTCCCTGTCCCTCCCTGCAGCCCAGAGAACAACTCGTGCCCCAGGGAGAGGGAGGAAGGCCACATCCTGCTGCCCACTCTCCCTCCCAGCTCTCTGCAGCACTGGGGACGGTGAGCTGCAGGACACCCCTGCACAGGCAGCATGCAGGATTTCTAGGGCAGCTCACCGGGAGGTGATCTGCTCTGCTTCCCCTGGCGTTTGTGTAGGAGGCTTTCTTGTGGTGCTTTAGAGGTTTGGCACAAACCGATCCGGTTCATGTTTGCCAGCAAAAGGTGGTGTGAATTCACAGAGGTGCTTGCTAGGAACCGCGAAAACCAGCTTCCCAAACCGAAATTTAGGAATTAATCATTTTTCTCCTGGATTTCAGCAATAAGGCATCAGGGCGTTAACTGATAAAGTCAGGTTTTGTTAATGACCAAATGTTAAAAAAGGTAACTGAACAAATGACACTTGTGTGTCCAAAGTAAATAGATGAAAAAGGTTCTTTTGGCATTGCCAGAGAGGAGGAAGTTAACTTCTTACTCGCCAATAATTACAGGAAACAACCACAGCTGCACAATGAAATAAAGATAATTTAGCAGTTTTATTATGGGAGACGATATATTCTTTGTTAGCAAAAAAGAGTCATTTATTGATACAATCTAGGAAAGATATTTACTGCAAGACTCAACTTTGTCAGGCCATAGAGTGCAGAGATGGAGCAGTGTGATTCCAGCCAGTGTCCTCTCTTTTTCTCACATGCCACCCACTATTCAAGAGGTTAAATACCTCAGGACTATGAGATGCACTGAGAAGCAAAGGGAAGAGGAAAGTGAAGGTGACACATTTATTTTCAGCAGTGGAAGTTTCTTTTAGCTTTAAACAGCCACTCCAGGTGAGAAGTTATGGCTAATAAAAGTGAGTCATAGAATAGTTTGGGTTGGAAGGGACCTTAAAGATCATCTGGTTCCAACCCCCCTGCCATGGGGCAGGGACACCTTCCCCTAGACCAGACTGCCCAGAGCTCTACTAGCCTGGCCTTGAACACTTCCAGGGATGTGACAGCCACAGCTTCTCTTGGCAACCTGTTCTGGTGCCTCAGATGGTAATAAAAAGCAGCAGTTATATAAAATATATCTGTGGGGATGTGAGGAAATGACCTCTATATCCCTGGAAAGTGAACTGAACAGAATATTTCAGAAAATAAGTTTGAAAATGGCCTTGTCCTGATGAGAGGGCACACACTGCAGTGGGGATAGCATGCTGTTGTTGGTTGGTGTGGGCTGCAGTGAGCAAAAGGCTGGCCTGACCCCAGCCCTGCTCAGCGGCCTCTGTGAACTTGGTGGCCACATTAGACAGATGATCATTTGGAAAGCACCTAACTACAGAAAAACAAAAAACTGAAATCTTAGAAAATCATAGCAAGACTTCTGTCATGGCTGATTAGTAGCTTTACCCATCACTGCCTGCTCTAACTCCCACGGGAATGGGGAATGATTCAATTGAAGTCAGATAAATGCCACTCTGCACTCGGTGTTGCATTCACAGTTCTTCGAGGGGTGCACAGAACTCCCGGTCACACTTTAATTCTTTACATCTGGGTCACCCAAATGATAAAATCTGCTCCAAAGACTCTGGCAGTTCTGCAAAGAGACAAAAAGAGCCTTTGTCATTGACAAAAGCAGTATTTGAGGCAGCCAAGTGGTTTATATTAAGATGCTTAAAATTTTATGTGTTTCTACTGTGAGGATTCAGGACTGGAACATGAACAAAGCAGTGTTGAGGAAATTACTCTCTTTATCAAAAAAAGTAAAATAAAATCAGCAACTGTAGGAACAGATCAAAACTCGAAGCTTTTATCAGATCTCCCACATTTTTATGGCTCAGACACAGCAGAAGCTGGATTTGACTGTGTTCAGATTTTAGGAGACAACAGACCTTGGTTAAGGTACCCAGCCAGAATCCGGAAAAATTAAACTGAACTACCTGAGTGCTCACCCTCCCTGCTCACCAACAGCAGACAGAACAAGCATCTAAAACAGGGCTTTGGATGGGAGACAAGGACAACATGGTGATAAAACAGAATGAACTACAATAAATACTCCTTACCTAAATCATTGCAGCAATTATTCAATCCTCCAATTCCTCCAGCCAGCAGTTGTTACACCAGCTAGTTATTCCTCTCCTGGCAGTAATTCTTCATTTCCAGTGTTGGTGTATGAGTCCCTGATCCCAGTGCTCCAGGCTTCTGCACCTTCCTGTCACCATGCAGTGACACCGTGTACGGTGTGGATTCGTGTCCTTGTCCCCTCCAGTCCATCAGACACTGCTCCATGCTGCTCCAGGTGCCAGCTCCTCCAGAGAATCCCTTGCTCAAGGATTCACTCTCATTAGTTCTCCACGCCCACCCCAGTGCCAGTTCTCCTTGTCTCAATGGTTGTTTTGCAAAAGCTCTCCTTGCTTGTAGGATTAATCACATTCCCTGATATCAGCAGAAACATCTTTAACTGAGACACTTTCTCTCCAAATAGCCAAATCCATTACTACCTCTTAGCTTAGGGCTACTGATCATCCGGGGATGTTACTCTGAAAAACCACCCCAGTATCAACATCTCTCTCATTTTAAGATGTGGAAGTTCTCAACTGAAATGCTTCCCAAACATGACAAGACATGATAAGAAATTTGGAAGGCCGTTTCAGGCCTTCACTGTGGTGCTTGGTACACACTCCCCTCTCTCCCTCTGCAAACCAAGAGAGGAATCCTCCCTTCCTGGTGACTACTTTCAGCCTTTTATCCTCATTCAACAGGATAACACCAAACACATCTGAAAAACGAAGTCTGGTTGAGACTCTGTTTTGCAAAAAGCAAAAACCACCCCAATACCTCACCATAGAAATATTTCTATAAAGCTTTCCTGGTCAGTACTTTTTATGTACATTTATAATAGAAACAAGGTCTGAACTTCCTCTGCACTTCAGCATCCTGAAATGCAGTTTCTTACCCCAGTTTCCTATATAACACAATATAGTTGGTGAGATGCAGAGCTGAAAGAAACCAAAATAAACACTGTAGAGCTGCCTTGCTGCCAAAGTAATTCTGTCACAGATTTTAAAACAATAGGGAGCAAATAATTTCACTGCTAAAGACACACAAAAAAATAAATCAATGCAGGCTGGTGTGCTTGAGATACCAGAGGTGCTCAAAAAAGGGAAAAAATATAACAGTACAGATTGAGATCAGAGCACAAAATAGCCTCTGTAGGGATAAAGCTCCTAATTTGCCTTCTGTCCATTAGTAGCTGCATACAGGGATCAATTCCTGGTAACATAAATAAGGTCAGAAAAAAAAGGCGACGCAGATAGGAATGTCATTGTTCATCATTGCTGGCGTTGCTCTTCCTTTCAGGTGCGCCCCTGGTTACTATGGGAACCCTTTGCTAATTGGAAGTACTTGTAAAAAATGTGACTGCAACGGCAACTCAGACCCCAATCTGATTTTTGAAGACTGTGATGAAGTGACGGGCCAGTGCCGCAACTGCCTGCACCACACCAGCGGGTTCCAGTGCGAGCGATGCGCTCCGGGCTACTACGGGGACGCCAGAGTCGCTAAAAACTGCACAGGTATTGTCTGTAGTTTAGTACAGCAGAGCTGAGCAAAAAGCAGCACAGCATGGCCTGTGGATGATCTCCCAGAGATCAGAGGTGCCTGAACAGTTAGCAGACACCTGTGGCTCTGGGAGGCAAGTGATGGGATAATTTGGATGCCTGTTCAGTTAAATTATCCCAGGTGCCAGGGAAATACCTCTTTCCATCTCCCATGAGCGAGTCTCAGACCCCAGACTCTAACATCTCTAGTGCCTGGGCAGGTTTAAAGTAAGCGCTGTTGTGTCCTCCTGAATCTTGTTTTAAATAAGGGTCTCTATGAGTTTTTGGGCAGAGACTTTGCCTTCCTGCTTGTCCACACCATGACCATTCAGACTGATGGTGCTTAAAGACTTGAAAGGTTTTTTTATGGGAACAGAATCATCCTTCCTATCCTGACCCCATATCTTCTCACTTTCTGCTAGTTTCCACACTGGTAATATATTCTGAATTTCCTGAGTCTGTGTAATCTTGCTGGTTACTGGTTTTACACCAGAGATGACTGTACTTTCAAAGTCTGGTTAAGTGCTACGCAGAGCACCTTAGCAAAACATACCTCTACAGAGGAGTGACAAAGGTTTATATTCTCTAATATAGTTATTCTTGTAATTTCCATGGAGTTGGATCCAAACGGGGCTTTGACCTCACACCTTTTGTCCTTGCTTTTGGCTCTGGGAGACAAGTTTACATCCTCTTTCCAAGCACTTAGGAGCAGCCATTGCTAAAGGCAAAATGCAGGTGCTCAGAGCAAGGACTTGGGACTCCCTTCCAAGCCCTTTGGCAGAGGTCTCTCAAGGAGCAGAACACAAAGGAGGGAGACAGATCTTTTCTAGCTCTCAGCCTGACTCAAAGATAAGGCAGACAAAGCACACACTTAACTTGGACCTCAGAAGTGCTCCAGGACCTCCACAGGCACAGAACTCCAGGCCTCAGGGACTCAGCAGTGTCCTTCTTGCTACTCACCATGGACTTGGACTTTGTTTTTACTATCTTAATGCAAAGTGTTTTGGGACACACGGGATGGAGGCTGTGAGGATGCTCTGTAATCAAGTGCCCTTTGTGCTGCTATCTTCATTTGTAGGGGACCACATATGATGCCATGATGCCACTGCTGGTCCTTTCTGGTTTTATACTCCAGAGACAGTTAGAATTTGAGTGTCCATCTCCAGGATGTAACTCACATGGCTAAGTCACGTGTTTGAATTCCATTTATGCCGAACAGGAAGAGATGGTGCTCATGCACAGTGATCCCAAAAGCCAAAGCCATGTATCCAAACCAGCTAAAAAGACATCAGCTGTGGAGAATGGTGTGCCCCAAAACTCACCTCCTGCCTGGAAGTAGGTAGCCAAGACATGCATGAAATTCAGCATGGCTGTGATTTTGAGATCGGAAAAGGAAACCTTATTTATAAACTTCACTGCCTAATGCACTTCACCTGAGATGACTTAACTGCAGTTGTCCAGGAAGGAATAATAGGATCTAGTCTGTAGCTCCTGAATTCCATGAGGCAGGAGAAGCACACCCAGCACTTCAACTCTGCAAACTGCAGCAATCATGCGCTTGTGATGGCCAAAGCTTCGAGCACCTGAGAGTAATTTTGCAGAAGTCTGAGAGTTACAGGGCATTCCAAGTGCCTAGGCAGGTTATGCAATAAATGATTTTGGAAGGCATCTCTGAACGTACAGTTTTGAAACTCAAATCAAACTTTCATTGCCTCAGTACAGTTTTTTTGTTTGCACCCTTAAGGAGGTTCACAGGACTTCTCTATACAGGCTTTTCACACAGACTATAAATCAGCATGGTAATTCTCTTCGTTAGCAGATTTCCTTGTGCTGTTTGATCTTTGCTAAAAATAAAAAGTGCTTGGGCACTTGAATATGTTGTGAGAAGTACAGCTTTTCTCTTTTCAGAAGTGAATTTAATCTTGGAGCCCTCACTAGCAAATCCTGATTTTGCAGTATTATGTTTCAGAGAATTACACACTTCTCGTTTCATCTTCATTTCTGCTGAGAACCACAATGTGCTGTACTTGACAGTTCTGTGTAGATTGCAGTACATCAATGCATCCGTGATATTCAAACTATTTGTGTAGTTCACGGGGAAAGCCTGTACTTTGTTTGGCTTTGTGGAACAACTAGCAACAATTGTTTAGAATTGATTCTGAAATAAGACAAATACCTTCTTTAAACTGAAAATACAGAAACAAAACTAGCATAAGGATCAAGACAATCTGCATACATGGTTCCCACAGATTATCTCAAAGGGTATATAAAACAGAAAAAGGTAAGACAACTAAATGTACAAACAGCTCTATCCATCAAAAATCATGGAGTTTTTTTCTTTCAAGCAGAGTACCAAACCTAGGTAGCAGTGAACAGTAGTTCTCAGCTGCTTTTAAATTTTTTTTAACCACGTATCCTTTAGCCATACTTTAAAGCTGTCCACAAATGTCCCTCAGAAATAAAGGTAAATTTAGAAGCTTTCCCCACCAGCAAACTATGGTAGCATTGAATGTCTTAATTCCCTACTAAAAATGTGGTACCTCTTAAACCAGTATTTGAAAAATAGTCTGGACTGCTTTTGAAATTAATTTGCTGTACCATTTTGTGTAGCAAACTCACAGGTATTCATTTAAGAAGACACAATTTTATTTTCTTGAGCACTGATCTCATCAAAATTTTAACTTCTTAACTTTAATCTTGCTACCTGGGAATAGCCTAGTTCCCATGATATAGGCAAAGGGAAATCTCTACTTTCAACTGAGACTTTTCCTCCACTTCTTAAAAAAAAAGAAATAACAAATTAAAAATAATCGTAGATCCGAAAGCTGGGAGGCAGAGATTGTGATAAAGTCAAAATAGCGACTGCATCAGGAAATTCATAACCAATTTCTGTTCTTACAATAGTACAAAAACGGATTAGTTCTACTAACACTGGTCCACTTACACAAAATTATTCTGACGTTAGTGCATGATATTGTCTTTGAAGTTGTATTACACATTTTCACTTGACAAATCCTTGAATGTGTAATGTGAAATGTAAATAAAAGGGCAATTCATAGAGAAAAATGAAAGGGCTGCAGTAAAAAGGGAGTAAAATATTTTGTTATATGAAGCTCTGCAGAATCACAAGAGCAAAAAAAATTCCAGAGAGATTGCTGCTGGTTTTATGTTCTGCTTGAGTTTGTGTTGTTGTATCAAAGTGTTCCAAGAATATTTTAATCTTTAAAATAATATGTTTTAAAAGGCCAATTAAACCTTGAAAGAGGTTTAGAGATGTTAGATTAAAAATTGGGCTTTTTAAAAAGCCACTTGTACTGGCAATAAAAATGCTGCTTCCTCAAGTCTGAAAAAATGTAAAATGTCATTTATTCTTCATGGTAAGTGTTGGGAGATATTTACTTTTTGGTGTGTTCAGACTGATGATGTAACTGGAGTCCACTATCAATCCCTGATAGTTGCAAAGCCTTTTTAGTGACAGCCTGACACAGTGCTGATAAATTCCACAGGGCTGTGGAGAGATTTGTAACTAATAATTAACTTCAATTGTGCAGCTTTAACGGCCCTTCTGGGCAGTTCTGGCCTCGCTGACTCTACTTGTGACCAGGCTTTGAACAAGTAATTGCAGCAGAGGTGCTCTCATTCTGTTTTCCACTTCATATTTCATTTGTTCATATTTTCCCAGTGCAGAACATGCCTTTTTCCCCATACTGAAAGGAAAATTAGTCCAAGAAGTCCTTGATATTGGTTTGAATATCCATACACAATCCTAAGGACAATAATTTCATTAGTCTTGGGAGGGGAAAGGGGAGTTGTACATTTTGAAGATTTCTCTTTGAAAAGTCTTTTCTTTTTCCCCCAGCATGTAACTGCGGAGGGAGAATGTGTGACAGCCAGACTGGAGAATGCCTCGCAGACAGTCCTGAAGCTTCTACTGACACAGACTGCCCCACCATCAGTAAGAATATTGTCATGAAAACACCTAAAATTAATAATGCTCTTATATTTAGAAGCTTACCGATACTAACTTAAGGTATTGTTACTCCAGTGGGCTCAGGATTTTGACTGTGGTCCCACAGGGCACTTAAGTGTGTGGATACACACAATGTCCTGCTGATTGAGTCCTTGAGCATGTTCTCACACACTTGCCCGAGTACATGAATATTTCCAGCTCTGTGATAGGGACTGCACATTCAGGCACAAACTGCCGAGCAGCAGAGAAGCATCACCAAAGCCACTTCCATGGACTTTGAGACACACTGACTGCAAAATAATATTCTGGCCCTAAAAACTGCCCTCACAGCTTTACCTGTGACATCTTGCATATAATTTATGGTTTTCAGTTGTGGTTTAACCCCAGCCATCAACCATATACCACGCAGCGACTCACTCACTCCAGCAGGAGCAGGGAAAGAATCAGAGGGATAAAAACCAGAAAACTCATGAGTTGAGATAAAGACAGTTTAACAGAGAAAACGAAAGATACACACACTTTTTCAAACAAAGCAAAACAATTATTTAATTCACTGCTTCCCATGGGCAGGCAGGTGTTCAGCCATCTCCAGGAGAGCAGGGCCCCACCATGCATAATGGTCACTTGGGAATGCCCTCACTCCAAATATCCTCCCCTTCCCCCTTCTTCCCCCCCACTGTATTTACTGAGCATGATGTTACGTGGTCTGGAATGTCCTTTTGGTCAGCTGGAGTCACCTGTCCTGGCTGTGTCTCCTCCCAGCTTCCAGCACACCCCTAGTCTCCTCACCAGCGTGGCAGCTCAAAAAGCAGAAAAGGCCCTGGCTCTGTGCAAGTCCTGCTCAGACATTTAAAAAACATCTCTATAATAACAACCCTATGTTCAGCACAAATGCAAAATATGGCCTCACTGTGGAGAAAATTAACTTTACCCCCGTCAAAGCCAGCACAACATCTCATATAGATTGTGGCTATTGACAATTTGGCATTAATCCATCAGTCAGTTTCTTTCCCACTATCTCCCATATTCTAATGATAGGAAGCCTGGGGAGTTTCCAGGAGCACTGTGTTGTAACTATTGGTAACCACAGGCTTTTTTTAATGTTCATGTATTTATACCTGTATATAATACAGAGCATGTAGCACACGTGGGTTCCTAAACCAGCTCCCAAGAAGAGGGGTCATGTACCTGAAGTGCAACCAGAGGGAAAACAGTTGGGACCTGCTAAAATATCAAGCAAAAGTGTCTATAAGAACCTGTGTTTCACATTCACTGAAGCCTCCAGCGTTTAGTGATGGCACCAGTGTCACTAAAAACAAGGTGGCATTGCAATCATTCAGCAGGAACAAGAACATAGCTCTGCACAAGCACTTTCTAAGCACCTTATAACTGTGTTTTTAGAAGTTGCCCTCGTAAACAACTAGGCAGCCAAGAGCCCATGTGCTGGACATCCTTATTTCTCATACCACTAAATTTTAAATAGAGAGTTTGGAGTTCTGACAAAATGCAGTTGGGATTTTTGACCTTCATCTGTTGTCCTTTGGGCCACAAACATGTGGAGCCTAGGGAATAGCCAGGAAATACCTCTCCCTCTCTCCCTACTGATTACAGAATTGCTGTGGCAGCCTCTTTGAGCAGTCCCATCTGGTGCTGCTCAGCTGGAAATGTCCTAACTGTACTGTGGGACCTTGGAAGTGGGAGGATGAAAGTGAAAGGAAAATGAGTATCTATCAGGATCCATCAATGACAAAAACAGGGACCACCATGGGACAAGAACACTATTACATGAATTTAAGATATCTGCTGTTAACTGACACAAACACTAAAAAAAATTATATTCTCTTATTTTCTTACCAGGCTGCGATAAATGTATTTGGGATTTGACAGATGACATCCGATTATCAGTTCTGGCTATTGATGAAAGCAAATCCACTTTACTGAGCATCTCTACAGGTGTTGCAGCTCAAAAGCGTTTGAATGACCTGAACCTCACTACCACTCATCTCCAGGTACAAACATGACAACATTTTGGTTTTTTAATGTAGTTCAAATCTTTGAATTTCTACTCCATACCTGTAAATTTCAATCCCTGCCCTCACTAGAGAAAGAGTGTGTTTTCAGATGCACTGACTTTTTTTCCCCACACACAGGAGGCAATGTCCAAAAAAAAGAACCATGCTGTGCTTTGGACCATCCAGGTTGATGATGCTGCAGATGAAATGAATGATCTACTCAGAGAAGCAGAAACACTTGATGAACAGGTTTGTTTACAGACTTCTGCGAAAGCTCTGAGGGTTTGCACTTTGTCATATTCACCTGTTGTCTTAAGAGGCAAGGATAGAATAATTCGAGTTGGAAAGCATCTAAAATGATCATCTGGTCCAACTGCCTGAGCAATACAGGGCTGACCAAAAGTTAAAGCATGTTATTAAGGGCATTGTTCAAATGCCTCTTAAACACTGACAGACACAGGGCATCAACCACCTCTCTAGGAAACCCATTCCAGTGTTTGACTCCTCTTGGTAAAAAAGCATTTCTTAACATCTGTGACTGACCCCTTAAGTTCACCAAACAAGAGTGGGTGTGCCCTAACAGTTGGAAGACTCCCCTAATTCTATTTCTATTTTATAAATTTCTACTCTAAATCTGAATTAAAAGCATAAATGTCTTATCAAGTCTTCTTCAGAAAAGGAAGGAATTATAAAATCATGTTGAGTGTGGCTGGAGGTTTGTCACCAGTCACAAAAAGCTTGCCCCGAGGATCTGAGTTCCCACCTACCCCCTACACAACATATTTAATCTGGGATAGACACACTGCCTTTCTCATTTGCATTTGGATTTCTCATTAAGTGAAATGACCCACACTAAACCAATGCAGATTGACTTCGAGAGCATTTGTACTATATCTGTTTTATATATATGCTCTCTTAAAATTAAATTAATCCCAATTAGACATTTCAAAATATATTTCAACACTGCCAGTTTAAAAGGTTTTTCATGTACTCACTGAGATGGGAGCTTGATCAGCGCTCAAGATATTTTTAAGACAATTGCAGTCATAAATGTTGCATTCACATCCACTGCCAGGCTATAAAATTAAGGTTATCAGCTCTCAGCTCCCACAACACTTTCATTGCACCCTAGAGGAATGCTACTGTGATATATGTTAAGAGAAGAAATAGGGTTCAAATTTGTTTATCCTCTATTTTAAAAAGATAATATTAAACATCTTTCTGTTATATTAGTAAAATACATCACTCTATGCTATTATCAAAGATAGCCACAACTGTTGTAGAACTAAATTATATTTCATGCTTATCACAAAATGCCAGACCTTATATTCACTTTACCAATTCCTTCACAAGACAAATTAAAATTATACCGTAAACTAAAACTCACATACAGGAGCAAGCAAGGGTCAAAAATAGCAAGACAAAGAAAAGTGGAAGAGAAAATACAGGTTTGTGTGTTTTTAATCAACACTTACTTAGCAGAAAGGGCATGCAAGAATTATACAGACTATGCCTGTGTTCAACAGAGCTTTGAATCAACTCACACACAGAGCTCTGTACCTGTGCATATCTGTCAGAGCTCACATGCCTCAGTGTCCCTCTGTAGCTGGTGAGCAGCATGATTAAAGGCATTAGTTTTTCTATGAATATTTAGTGAGTTTGGATAATAACATTTCATTTGCAGTACTGTCTGGGGATTTCTTACCTCATTCCTCAATTTTACTGTCCCTGAACAAATAAATTCAGCATTTCCTCTGGTCTTTTCTCCCTGGTTACTTCTAATGTTAGTTCCACATCAATATTTGTGGTTGCTTGTAAAGGCAGGGAAATAATGATCCCAGACTCTGACAGTGGAAGGAAGGCCACAATAATAACTCTGAATATATTGAACTCTTTGTTATTTCAAGGCACATTTATGGAAAATGAATGCTAGAGTCTTGAGTGGATTTTGCAGAGATATGCAGCATTTTCTGTTCAGAGCATTTTATGTGCACATCCCCACACCTCAGGGGTTGCTGCAGATTCTGATCTAAGCCACAAAGGCAGGGTGAATGTATCAGCTATAGGCAAATCCTCCTGCTAAATGTGACCTGTAACACCCCAAGTCTGCACGGGATGAGTTTTGAATAAAACAGCACATAGCTTGATCCTGAAGATTTGGAATGTGGGAATCAGAATCCTTTCTACTAAGCTTTACACTTGTTTTATCAGTCTATTAACCCTTGCATTTGTTTTATGAGTATGCCTATCCCTTTTAGCCATGCTGTCCACTCTGGCCCTGCCTTCAAATGCCACCTCCACAAACCCTAAGTAAGGAAACACAAAGCAGAGTGCCGCCACCAACACAGTGTAGCACAGGACCGTGTCTATGCTTTCCGGAGTATTTTCAGTCCTTGGGCTTTTCCTTATTTTTAACAATTTGCAGAGCTGGGAACCTCACTTGGGGGAGACACAGATCTAAAAACAGTTGTGAGCTTGGCACCTTTTTCTTCTTTCTGTTTGCTTACTCAGGAAATGCCAGCCCCACTGAATGCCTAGGAGACTCAGCAGACAGAGTTTTACAATTGTACATAATTTATGAAAATTTGATTCAGCAAATGATGGATAAAAATGGGACAGATTTTAATCTCTCACTCTGCAATTCTGAAAACACTGACAAGACAGATCTTCACTTACACCTTTAAATACCACTTTATATGATAAAAAGGACTTTCACCTGCTCATCAGAAAGCAAAATGTGTGTTTATACTGCTCATCCTCACATCTGAAAAGAAATCTAATGTTTACCTCGCATGGTTTATTCATAGGGAAACGAAGCATCCAGCAAAGGCCGACTGGTACAGAAGGAAACCACGGAGATCAACAATCGTGCTTCTCAGCTTGTGCAGCAGCTCAATAATATAAGAGATAACATTGAAGGTAAACAGATTCATTTCTGGTTCATCTCAGTGTCAAGAATGTGATAATGACACCTTCATGTATTAAGGGATCATCAAGAATTTTTACTGTCCTATATATCAAAGGAGAACCTTTTGATATATAGGACAGTATGTAATTTATGGCAACGGTGAGCACCTTCTCAGGCACAACTGCATTTAGAAAAGATTTCCTAGTCAGAGATAATCATCTTCATCTGGAATATCTATGGCATATCATTATCATCCTGAAATACAAAAATTAGATTAAAACAATCACAGCCTCTTTTTCAATACCTGCAGAAAGCAATAAAACCCCAGATCAATGTACTCAAAACCATCCCTGTCTCCTGTACAGCTGCGACATGAAAGCCTCCATCCTGCTGCAGAACACACTGGTTTCCCCCAGTCTTTGGCAAAGCCAACAGTATACAAAAGCTGCCTATGGCACCAGAATGGAAATGGTGACTGGTAGTTGAGGTTAAACAGCCTTTTTGAATGGAAATATTTGATTAGTAGACCTGAGTAGCTCTATCTTGGCAGTTAGTGCAAGCCATCTGGCAACTTGTATAAGGAAGAGTAGTTACATATCAACTGTTATCCTTGCTTATCCCTACCTCCATGGGCGCTTCCACCATTACCTTATCTCAGCAAACATGGTTAATATGTCCTATCACACAAAAGAGGCAGGCTAAGGCCAGGCTCATAGGATGTTACATTTGCACTCTCATTTTACACCCCTGATGGTAAACAACTTTTGACTGGCCATTCATCACATTTTATTTCTGCAATTACGGAGTAGAAGTGTCAGCATGAGCCTCATTGTACAATCAAGGTTGATGTCTGTGGATCATCCTTTTGTATCATTAATGTTTTGGAGCAGGACAGGAGATATGAATAAGGCAGATATGAATCTCGTTTGGCACACAGATAGCACAATCAGGTTAAGCTGTTATAGAAGAAGCAACATCCATGGCTGTGAACAAAGACAGTGAAAACAGTTGGAAACAAGTAGGTGAAAATTGTTTCCCCCATGCTCGAAACTGTTCTTTTGCAGAGGCATCACCCCTGTAAAAGACGAACTACTCTTTACTGAAGAGAAGGTGTATGTGCATGCACACACACATGTGCCAGCATAAGGAAAAAGAAATCCATGGAGCCCTGGTCGTGATCAGTTACTGCTCAGTACGAAGCTTTAAAGCTTCACTAATGAGCTCAGGGCCCAGCAAGGGCAGGCATACAGAGACACTCTGCCAAAGGATCAGTGGTGCCACAATTACACATCTATTTTTTATAAAAATCTTCCAGAAGAATAGTGCTGGCTTTGCCAGCTTGTGGTTACCCACAAAACTAGTGACAAGCGCAAGCCAGAGGCACACACATTACAGGGCATAAAAGAGGAGGTGATTGGTATTCAAGGCCAGGGAGGGAGAAGGGAGTAAACTTTGTAATGATTACACTGGGAATGGGTAAACTCAATTTGAGCTGCAGGGATCTAACAATGTTTTTTGAACTGAGACCAAAACCTTGAAATAGTATCTATCTCCAAACCAGCTAGGCAGTATCAGGCCAGAAGCCGTATGCTACCTCTTTAGGGTGTCTCAAATTTCTGCAGATGGTAAAAGAGGTTACTTCAGTCTCCTTAACATTGTTATTGTTGTTATATAATAAACAGCAGCGCTTAAAAACCGTGATCCTAGATGAAAGCCCCAGCCTGCTATATGCCACAGAACCCAAAATAAAATTATTATTCCACCCTATAAGAAATGTCAGCCCAAATAATGCACACAACGCATGTCTACTTAATCCCATCCTCTTCTGATGAGACCTCCACATATGCCAGAAAGTGTGCTTTATTTACAGGTTTAATTTTAAGACTGGATTAAACATAATAATTATCTACTGTGGAGTTAAAGATAATTGAAACTTTCTTTTGCCATCAGTATCATCACAATTCACAAAAGTAAAAGTAGTCCACAGTATTTATTTCCCTGTAGTCACACTGAATTGACCATCTGTTCCCTTTTCCCCCTAGAAATCAGCAGCAAGTCAAAATACTATGCAATTCAACAAGAGCTGAGCCCTGAAGAAATTGCCCAGAAGCGGAGTGTGGCTGAGGAGATGCTGAAGGAGATCAAACGTCGTAAGCCTTTCACTAATCAGAAGCAACTTGCAGATGAGGAGGAAAATGCAGCAGAGGAGTGTGAGTTTTAAGTCAGTTTTCCTTTCAGCCACGTGTTGGTGCTCAGCTGGCAGGTGTTGGGCTACTCTGGGTGTACTGCTGAGCCCCTGGGGAGGACCAGCAGGCATTTGGCAGGCGCCAGCTAATGTGCTGGAGATGCTACTGCTTCCAAATTCCTGCCCCAAGTCCCTGCTGGTGCTTGGTGCTCCCCATGGCAGAATGGGGAGAAAAAGGTCTGTGTGCCTGTGCACTGCAGCACCTCAACAACAGCTGCTTAGCAAGGTTCATGGCAGGGCTGGAATTGCTCATGTAAATGTCCTCCTATCTGCCAGCTCTGCTATGGGGACAGCAAACTCCATCAGAGAGAGAAAAACTGCTGGCATGGGAAAGAGTGGCAGCCTAATTCTCACAGCTTGGTGAACGTGAGTCAGAACATGAGGCATAAGGACTGTTTTCTCCAGAACAGGCTGCCTAGGTTTAACTGAAAACAGATGAAAAGCAGGGAAAGACAGACCCGGTTTCTTTTAATAAAATGTATTTCAGAGGGGGAATTAATAGGATTAAAATGAAGTAGTAAAATGAGAGGCATCTTTCCTTCTCAAAAGAGGAGGGAAAATTAAAATCTAGGTATATGATCTCTCAGGTGAGCTTTACAAAATGTGTTTTACTGTCACCTGAATAACAGCAACAGAAATTGCTGTATAGGTAAGTTTTTTCAGAAATCCAAGCTTTGGATTTATTAGCCTCTTATTTTTCTCCCAGTGCTACAGCAAATTGAAGCATTTCACGAGAAGTACAATGACACCAGGTCCCTGGTAATTGATGTGCTGGAGCAGCTCAGCGAGCAGGATGTGAAGCTGTCAGACCTGGAGGAGGCATTAGACGAGGCACTTGACTATGTTATTCAAACGGAGGATATAAACAGGGAAAACACAGCCAGGCTCCAAAGGCAGGAGGTACTGTGCACTACATTTATCGTAAGTGTTGACTGCGAACACTCCATCTCTGCCACTGCTTAAAACAGGAAATTGTATACAATTTAGATTCAGGAATCACCACACCAAAAATAAATTTATTGGACCACTCAGCAGGATGAGTTTGACTCAGTTCTAAGAAACAAGTTGTGGAAGTGCAAGGTATTATTATCTATTTGTGGCGGGACAGTAATTGAGAAGTTTTGGCATGTCATGCCTCATCAGACCAAGGAGATGGATACTTATGTCTAGACTAGAAAGGCATGTTACAGTAAAACACAAGCTTGAAATTTCATGTAGCATGGCTGCTATAAATATTGTGATGGGATTGTTTCATCCTATTATGTACTGACTTGTAATGTGGGAGGGCCTCATGCTCACAAAACTAATTATATTCTAAGAAAACAATTACTTACTTTGTTACTTATGACTCTGCAATGCATTTGTGTCCTGGGGTGGGCTCATTCATACTGTCCGATCCAAACTTTCTCTGAACCACTTCAAAGAAAATGCATCCCCCCTTTTTCAGGGGGAGTGGATGGTTGTCCTTGAATCCTAAAGCACAAATCCATTGTCTAACTATTCCACAATAGGTACCTTGAAACTGGGTTTCCTACTTGCTAGGTGAACAGCCTAGCCATAAGGCCACAAGAGTTTTCCCCTGAGCCCTGTTCAAATGAATAGTTTCAGGATTTCAAACAAAGTAACCACTCTGGAGGAGAGCCCAGAGGTGGCCTGTCCCCGATGGCATGGGACTGGGGCACCTTTGCCTGTAAGTGGTGGCATAAGGTTCAAATCCCACATGACTGATGAGAAAACTGAATTTTCAGGTTTCACATACCAGAAGAGTACCCAATCCATGATCCAAACCAAAGGATCTATTTTTTCTCCTCGCAGCAGTTCTGTGATTCTATCCCTATTTTCATAAGTTTCTTTTAAAGAATGTAAAACCAGAATATCCAACCTAAAACTTTTCATTTATTTTTCAGCAAGAAATAAAATTACAAAGAGAACAATTTGGGTCCATTTGAAGGAAGCTGTTTTCACTTCAGTAGCTGAAATTATTTGGATTCTGGAGGAGAGTTCATTAGTGAGCAATTTTGTGATTTGAAGAATGATCTTGCAAATTCAGGCCAGCCTCTCGGTTTCGTAGCATTAGTGGCTGAGTTTTGAGTTCTTGAAATTTGCAGTGCCAGAAGTTCATGCTGATATGGAAGGTCTAAGAATTCAACAGAGAAATCAGGCATGCTCCTCTAGTGAATCCTTTCACAAGAGCTTGAGATCCTGAAGTACAAAGCCTCTTCCATTGTTCCATTGTTTCATAATTACAGTGCCAAGCTGCAGTTTGTCTCACATTTATGAAGCAAAGCCTGAAGTGTGTAGTTGCATTTGTGCAGCTTTTAACCATTTGGATCCCCATTACTCCTCACAATGGAGGCAGATGCTGTACAAAAGAGATTGTTCACATTGGCTTTATTACAAGGATAAGAGATCTCTGTACAGTAGGTTTTTTTAAAATCCAGAAAAAAATAGTCTCCAGGTGACTATGAAAAATCCATGTTTAATTTGTCTCTGCTGTGCACTGAATAATGCTTCATTCCAATAGCTTCTTATGTTGAATAGAAAATGAAATAAATAATTTTTTAAAAAATCATCCAACATTTCTTTCACAAAAAAAACGCAAAGAATTCATAGCACAATATGTAGCAATTAGAGATGTCTGGGAAAATCAGGCTTCTGGTTTGTCTAAAATCTATTTCGTTCACCACTATCTTTTGGATTAACTTTAGCACATTTAACAGAAATTGTGACGCTATATTTTATCAAGGCAGGAATGGTATTGGATGTGATTTATGTTTTGAGCTTTCTTTTTAGGAACAACATGAGAAGATAAAAGAGCAAATAGATGAAGTGAACAGCGTTCTGGTCGGTGCCACAACTATTTTGGAAGGACCACAAACGGTCAGCTCTGAGTTAAGTGAAGTAATAAAGGTAGGTGCCTCAGTGGCTTGTTTAAATGATACATCCTGATTTTTTTAAATCATGTGTTTAGATCACTAATGAAAAAACTCTCCTTCTTTATGCTGCTTCAGTGAAATACTGGTTAATATTCCCTGAAAAAGTAGATGGTTTCTTGGATGAAAATCTCTGAAGTTATAATTTACTGCCTAAAAAAAAATAAATATTATAAGGACATCTTACTTTAGGTAAAGCTTAATAAAATATTTTGCTGTAGAGTTCTCAGTTATTTCATTACAAGCAGCTGCCAAAAGATGTTCTGGTTAAAAACTGAATTAGGTGCTAAATTGCTTTTCTAGTGCCTACAAGTGCACATAGAAGAACACTAAACATCCTAGGTATCATCATTAAAACCCGGCACCATGTCAATCATATACAAACAGATTGTTGTATAGAAATACTTTTCTGAAACTGTAGACTACTATCCAGTGTTTTGAATCAGACATGGGGCTGGAGGAAGTTTTTAGAAGTTTTAGGCATTTGGCTTTTCTATGAAAAGATGAAGAAAATAAAACTGGGATTTTGCTAACTAAAATATCTACCAAAGCTGCTTTCTTTCTTCATGATTTATTTTAAAATTTTGAAATAATTGAATAAAAAATAAAATTTTCTAGAAGCATCCATTTTGGTCACAGTTGCCTACTTCTTAACACAAAAGCAAATATAAAAAGTCATTAATCTTTCTTTGAAAAAGTAATTTGAGAAAACAAAAAGACAGCTTACTTTGTAACCATCCTTGTGATCAATCAGTATGCTGGGTTTTTTCTCCGGTGTTTTGTGCCAAATGAATTGTTTCAGTTCATCATCTCGGGTTCCCCACTGCTATGAATCACTTCACACATGGAGGATGTTCACACTGCAGGGAAGGATGTACAATGCAAACATCATACATTGTTCATCCTAATCAGCAACAAGTATTTTCACATTTCATTCATCCTTTTCCTCTCCCTCACTTTCATCCTTTTTCATATATTTTGAGGCCACGTTTTTCATCTTCAAACACATCAGCAAGCTTTTGTGCTGGAGAGAAGGTGAATGCAGGCCCATTTGGTCTTCCCACAAGTGTTTCATATATGAAACATGGCTAAGGCAAAGGGTACTGCTTCTTGCCTATATGTACACATAGGTAGTATTTAGGTGGACTGATTTACGAATTAGGCTAATCCAAGATGTCTTAGCATGAGGGGTCTGTTTGTGCAAGGAGGCAGAAAGGGGACTTCACTGTGAAAAACTTGTCATTGACACAATTCTGGAGCAAACATATGAGCCATAAAGTAAGACTTTTCTCACCTTTCTTTTGTATTTTATGCATCTCTCTATAATACCTTCTTAAGTGATTTCTGGAATTTTTGTTGATTTTTATTCTCCTGTGTTTGTCTTTCCATACGGGCATTCACCAGTAGATCTTTCCTCTTTTTCTCTTAAAAATGTAAAATAAAACAACTGTAACTAGAAATGAAGGAACATTATAATAATATAAAGGGTAAAATTAAATATAACGATCAAAATACAGACTTGATTTTCTGCAATTTTCATCTTCTTTTCTTCCTTCCCTATTTTGTTCAGAATGCATCAGGATTCTACGCAGAAATAGATGGAGCTAAAAAGGAGTTGCAAGAAAAAATAGCCAATCTGTCCCTATTTGATGATGATTTGGTAGAAAAGGCTATGGATCATGCACACAACCTAAGAAGAGTTGCTGATGAGCTGGACGGGTAAAATTTAACTTCAGCAGACTGTTCATACAAGTGTCACTTACAAGAGGAAACAAAGTGACAATAAATAGGCACTAAACAAATCAGTCTTAAGTCATGTATAGACAGACTTGTCACAGTCCAGAGAAAACAGCTGAAGTTGAGCTAAGCAAAATCTGTGAAACGTTTTAAAGAATAAACATATATCTTGCACAACATTCTCTCTAGTCTAACTAGACATGTTCTCCTCTTCCTATAGCAAAAGAATAGGAAAGGTAGATTAGTGAAAAGTAAAATAATACAGGCAAGATTAAATTGGGTTTGCAGAAAATGCTCATGTAAGTAAGTTCATTAAATGTTTAGCATTACAGGGCACAAAATGAGCTTTGAGATAATTTTATTTCAAGAACTGTTTTACAGATGGGGTAGTTCTCAATAGATGCTCAACAGGTGATGTCCCAATAAAAGTGGCTCACAGTAACATCAAAAACTTATTGTAAGTCTTTCCATTTTGCTAGAAGATACTAAATGCATCAACATTGCACCAATTTACTAAAAAGTCACTTCTAGATAAAATTAAATATTTTATTTGCAATTGGGACTATCCATGGAAAAATCACTGCTATAAATGAACTCTTAAATAAAATATGTCACCAAATTCTACCTTAAGTAATATGCATATGCTTTTGGAATACAGGTTTAAAACTACTCCTCAAGTATATTATCTAAATACCAGTTGTTTCTTAATATTCATATGCCCTAGATAGGAGATTAAAACAGAGAAAAAAATAACAGATGGTTTTCTTTTATGCAATTGTATAAAGCCGACGTTTGAAACTGTTCCATAATGCCACACAAACTACAGAAACCTAAAAACCAAACAATATGTTCAGTTTGAGATCAGCTAACTGGGGCCGGCAGACTAACTTGAAAGAAAATACCTCATATGGCTGGCCTTCCTCCCTTACCAAAATAATTTAAACATTATTAGCAAGTCCAACACATTAGGAATTTCACAAAAAGCAAACAAAAGTAATTACAAAATACCCAGATGGAAACATGCTGACTCTATTATTTCTTGAATAGATTGTCCTTCAGTATAACTTTAATCCTTAAAAACATTTAGCCTGTCTTCAAAACATCTTGGTTTTATAGGTTTGCTTTATTAGCCTTTTAGGCTTTTAGTTAATAGAGTTTATTGTTTTCCCTTAGGGGAATTTAGCAGAAAATTCTTGCAATAATGCTGAGTCTGGAAATTTAATAATCCCTCAGTGTGCAAACACTTTGAAGGGAATGCAGACATGCAAATAGATCTATATTTAGAATCTATATCTAGCATATACTTTGAAATCTGCTTATCACCAGAGCATTAAAAAACAGTATTTATTCAAAATTGTTAACAGATGAATGTTGAGCTCTGAGCCAACTCCTGATTGGAATCTCCCCTGAAGACCAGTTATCACCTAATACCCAGATCAAAACCATGCCATCAAAGTTTTCTTCTGGTTTTTAAATCTAACTTCTTGCAAAGTTTCATGACTAGGGGCAGTTTTCCATCTGATCCTCCCCCTTTTCCCATGTACCTTTGGAAAATATAAACAGGCCAGTGATACAGCTATCCTGGTCACTGGCACACACAGGTCTTTCCATTCATGGACAGCAATTATTCCTAAAGAAGGATTACTGAAAGATCTGTTACTCTGTTAAATTATAGACTACCTAATCTGGATTTTAAAAAAGGTAAAAGCTCAGTAGTCATTTGTTGCTGCTCACGTAGATGCCAAGAGCAAAATTCTCAGAGTTAAATGACTGGGAAGTGTCCTCTGTCCACAGTCTTCACCTGCTTCATATTGGTCAAACATAATGAAGAGAATACCATTTAGGCCAAGTACATTTATGTGTGTGATTATGTAGTCAGAAACTACTTTGATTCAGTTTGGTTTCTCTCATCTTTTACTCTCTTTTTAACAGGAATTTGTATGGTGTTGATTCAAATGGTTTGGTACAAAGGGCAATCAATGCTTCAAATGTGTATGAAAACATCGCTGGTTATATTGAAGAAGCCAATAAAGTTGCATTGCTGGCACTGAACACAACAAACCGGGTCAAGGATGTAAGTAATTTTCATAATATCAGCTTTTACTTCACAATGCTTCAGGGACTTCAGGCACCTAAGTGTAAAGAAAAATTTAGCTTAACTGGCAGCATTGAACTTCTCACTGCACATTTTTTTCCTTTATTATTTCCTGAATTAAATCCCATGTAGTTAATTATTCCTCCAGTATGAAGTCCCCTGGTATTTGCAAAGGCACAAGAGGTTCTTCTGTCCCTATCCCACAGGGTGATGCTGCTCTGTGTTGTCACTCGCATTGAGACATTTCTGTGAAATTCCAGACAACTCCCTGCTCCTGTAGGATCCTGAGCTGGCATTTCATACTTGAGTCCTCCTACTTCACTCAGTGCCATGTGGCAGGAAAGGTGGTCAAGACATCACTGCCTCTCATAGAAAATCAGGCCAAAATCGGATAAAGCCCACTCATACACTCAGAGTAAGGACAAGGATGCTAATTTTGTCCCTGGCCTTACTGTTGCAAAATACTTTGTATGTATTTCTTGTACACCTGTAGTTAACAATCTGTATTCATGCTATTTACCAGCAATTTATTAGTGGGATAGCAAGAGGATTTGGGGATTAAAGGGGCCTGTACCCCAGAGGGCTGTTGGATTTTAAGTCCAGCCCTCTGTTTCCAGCATACTACTGCAGACTGCAAGGCAGCTCCCCATGAAGTGAAAGCATTCATCAATTATCTGAGACAACAGTAGAAATGAGTAGTCACAGTGCCTAAATAACGTGCAGCATTTAGTCACATTGACTAAACTGAAGCTGATAAATAAAGAAGACTTCAGTGTTTTCTGCATCTTTGCTATTCAGCGGTGTTGTTTGGAAAATGATACATTTCTCTAAACTTTCTTAAAACAGAAAATTTTTCTTTTCCGACTTTTTTTCCAATCCAACTGCCAATCTTAAATGTTAACAAAGCAAATGAAACTGCAGTGACTTTTCAGTTGCATTTACACGGAGGTATTATGTTGTCCACAATGAAACACAACAAAGCGGAACATTTGATTAGCATTATTCTGACTCTCTTTTTTGGAACATACTTGTAGGCTGCAGTTGGAATTGATACTCAGGTCATTTACCATAAAGGTAAAAGTGAAGAACTTCTCATCCGAGCCATGCAGCTACAACGGACAGCACATGACAGTAAATATACATCCTTTCTACTTTCCCAATCAGCTTATAGCCATGCACATTAAAATAAATTTCAAAAGCACATCACTAAGCAGAACTACTGCTGTAACAGAGTAAGTTATTGATTGAATTTACCACACAAAGTACTTGAAATGGCCATGGGCACAGTTTGAGTAGTTCATGTGTTGTCATCCTGCTAGGTACTGATAGTTTATTTCATTCATGAAAGGTCCATTTCAGATAAAATTACTTTATCTGTTTAAATATGTGACCCTGCAAACCATTGGTCACTGGTAAATATACTCAATTAAGCAGTTCAACTAAAATCAAATCACAACAGTTTAAGTGTTCAGAAAGCTGGATTTCTCCAGTGGAGGATAATAATAAATGTTAAAGGATTTTGGCCTGTCTGCACTGTAAATGAAAGAAAGATCTAGAATTACAGAATTACCTTTTTAGTTTGTCAGGATCTTTTGAGTTCCTTAAAACATTTCTTGTGTATTAGTTGCAGCTATTCTCAGCACTTCTGGCAAAGCACAGAGAAAGGGTACTGACTGAAATACAGGTGTCAGATTATTGTAAGGCGCCCTGTGGCTGGGAGCTGCGAGGCTGCTTTTTCCTTTAGACTATGTGGAGTAAAGAGTGCCAGTATGTCCTAAATTAAAAGCAGCCAAGGTATACTGTCTAAGGTATATTGAATGCCTAACAACATACCTCCCCAGGGTTGAATTTACCTTTTTAGATGCCACTTTGATGCCACTCTGCTGTACCTCCGCTTTTCTCCCCACAGGTAGTGGTTATACCATTGCAGACACCAGCTGGCAGGTCAATGGCACTTTTGCCAGAATGAATGCCCTGCGGAGCCAACTGATGAGAGCCATCGCAAAAATGCAATCAGCAGAGACAGGTTGGAAGAGAAACTTCATCTTTATGATGCATTATCTTCATACATTCAAGAGCATATTTTTATCTTTTAATATGGATATGAAGTTGCTATTAAGAGTTCAGCACTATGGACACTTAAAGGAATTTGACTGAAACAACTAGACCTAGATAGCAAATATCCAGCTTTAACACTTTCATAATGAAATTAAATGTCTTGCCACTGGAATCATTAACATTTTTCTTGAACCTTGTGCTGGTTTTGGTTGGGGTAGAGTTAATTTTCTTCACAGTGGCTAGTACGGGGCTATGTTTTGGATTTGTGCTGAACAAGGAGTTGATAATACAGAGATGTTTTTGCTGCTGCTGAGCAGGGCTTACACAGAGCCAAGGCCTTTCCTGCTTTCCATACTGCCATGCTGGTGAGGAGACTGGGGCTGCAGGGGAAGTTAGGAGGAAGCACAGCCAGGACAGCTGACCCCAGCTGACCAAAAGGATATTCCATTCCATGTGACATCATGCTCAGTGTATATAAACTGGAGAGAAGAAGGGAAAAGTTAGAAGGAATGAAGAGCAGGGAGGGACAGGACACACAACACACTTGGATATTTGAAAGAGTTCATTTCCTATCATTCCCTGTTTATTCTCTAGAGGAGGCCAGAGAGCGTTTGGAGCAAGCTCAGCTGAAGACTGCAGAGGCTGTAAGTGCTGCCACGACAGTAACGCAGGCTACGACCCCCATGGATGAGAACGTGAGGTTGTGGTCCCAAAACCTGCAAGACTTCCAGCACAATTCAGAGGCCTATGATAGTGCTGTGAATTCAGCTGGGGATGCAGGTATGGTGACCTGAATTTTGCCTTCAGTTAGTGTTAAAAAATCAGGGAATCATCACAGCATCATGTTGTATGAATAGTTTACATAGCATATTCATTGCATATAATCTTCTAGCATTTTACCTCCCCGAAAATTTTCAAAAATAAGTGGTTTTCTAGAGTCTTGACTGTATTTCAAAAACATTGGTTACTCAGGAATTTCCAAAAATTATTTAAACACTTAAGTGCTGAAGAGTTCCTGACTTCTAATTCATTTTTATCAGGGTGCCAAGGTCACACTGAATGGTAAACATCTTGTTTAAACACTTCTTGCTATTATGATTGGTGATTTAGGGGTTTTTGTCTGTTTGTTTTTTAACATTAAGAGTCATTTGAAAACAGAGTGCATTTGTCCTCAGGAGTACAAACATGGAGGAAAAATGGTCCCTCGCTTGATGACTTGTAGTCTAAACAAAGGGGTCAAAGAGGATAAAGGAGGAAATAAAATATTTAAGCAGGGTGATTTCTGGAGAAGCTTGTAAACATCACATTAATTCCACTTTTATTATTGGAAACACTGAAAACATTGGAAAACTTATTACAAAAAATTTAAGGTAAATAAAAAGACAAAAGAAAAGCTAAGACAGGCTACAAAATTTAAATGAAGATGATAGGCAAAAGTAGAAAAAGAGGCAGGAAGATGAAGCTGAAATTAAGTGACTGTAAAAAGAAGGAAAAGAACAATTTGGAAAGAAAAGAATCAATCTAGAAATGAATATATTTGTAATAAAAAATTGATTACAAGCACCACTATTTATTGCTCAATGTATTCTTGACTCTGCTCAGGAGGCTCACTAATCCCAAGATATTTATGGCTAGGGAACTTGGAAAACCAGAACACGTAAATTCCTTCACCCATTTGATAATACTATCGCCTGCAGACCTGGCCAGTGATGTCTTGCCTCCTAAAAGTGAATCAGAGAAAGTCCATAACTCCATTGACTCTATCCCTAGAAAGTCTGAATCTCAGACCTACTGCCCTTAATCCCTTCTCCTTCTATCAGGAACTATGCAACTCAAGAACTTTGCAACTCAAATGTCATTTTACTGCAAATGGTGTTATGAGTAACAAACCCAGAATTGCTTCTAGTGTCCCAAAGTCACAGTCTTCCCTCTCAGCTGGGCAATTCCAAGAGTCACGCTACTTTCAGAATTCCACAGTGAGACCCTTACCCTAGTATTTTTGGTTAAGTGAGTGTTCACAAGAACTAGAGTGCTCCCAAGAATATAGAAGTGGTTCCCTTCACAAGTAAAAATTCAGTGCTATTCAATATCCAAATTTCTGACTCCAGAACTGGAGGAAACTCAGATTTCTCTGAGCTTTTCACTGAAAGCAAACAGTAAACCACTCCTCTGGGAATGGGTAAGCTCACTGTTAGTCACTGCACAGAGCTTCACAAGAGTGTAGTTAATATATCAGCATTTGTGTTGCATTGCATTGCTGTAAAATGTTTTTGATCACCACAAAGCAGAGTTTAGGCTACAGGCTCTAATTCCCATGTAAAATAATGTAAATGTAGATATGATTGGTCTGCCAGGAGTGAATGGTATGATGAAATACATTGAAGAGAAACAGTGTGCTCCAGCTTACACATGAAGGTTTTTGTTTTTATTCACCTTTACACTTGATTTACATTTAACATTTACCAGTACCAGCTTAGTAGATAGAGCAGCAACACAGTCTGCATTTGGCTCTTCATGCTCAAAATGCCAGCAGACATTCAGGATTCAAAAAAATCTGCTCATACTAGCTGTTGTACTGGAAGAAATATTTCCAGCAGCATTTGAGGTGCTCCATAAGAGTGAACAGAGTTAAAATGGCCCAGCTCTCCCTTTGTTATGTTCCCAAAAATGAACAAGAAAAGCTCCTATGTGATGTGCTTGGAAAAAATGTCTTCTCTGTGACGGGGAGTTTGCAGGTAGGGAGTCACCTTGAAAATTTTGTGTCCATATTCCAGCACCTGGAGGGCCTGCTGACCACAAACTAACTGTTGGAGAGGTGTTAATGCAACCTACAGCAAAGTGTGTCCTAGGACATCTGTGGAGGAAGCTTTTCCGTGGCATTTTTGTTCTGAAGACATTTGATTGTTTTGTTTGTTTTAAGGTATGATAAGGGTTTTTTGCCAGAAAGATGAGGTGGAAATAGCTGAGAAGAGAGATCAGTGCTGCACAGGAAGCTGGCACGGGTAGTTCTCCAGACAGATGTGACTGCGATTCACAGCCTGGGAAGACAGATGTAGACATGCCAGGCATGGTAGAGCATTCCCAGATCAGCTGTGTATTCTGCCAGGAGAGGCTGATCTGACAGGAGGAATGTCCGTCAAAGTCCAAAGGAAAGTCCCAACAAATGCTCAGACAGGTGCCTGGAACACCAAAACACCTGATCTTCATGCCAATAACACTACCAGAGCAGCTGAAGCCTCTAAGCTGGCATGTCTGCATTGCCCTTGAATAAAGCTTGCACTTGGTGTTTGGAAGGGTGAGAGCGTGTTTTGGCTGTGCAGTTTTTCTGAGAATAGTTCAGGGAAGTGGTGAGCTTCAGCAGAGGGGGTGATGGACAGTTGGGAAGAAAAACATGGAAGGGGAAAGTGTCTGGAAGGTTATAGTCAAGGTATTTCCTCCTTGACAGTTTCCTCTCTTCTATTCTTTCTTATATTTTGTGACTGGGTAGGAATAGTTTTCCTTTTCACTCCCACCTTCACCCCAAAGACTAAAATCAAAAATCAATGTTCTTCTGTGTTGAAGAATGCCATTATAAAGGACAAAAGGAAGAGATTTATACTGAGTTTTCACAACCGTTGTAGTAGTAATAGAATAGTCTATGTAGTTATAGACATTAGTTCGTGTTTTCATGTTATAGTCACATCTCCAGTTTGATACATCAAATTTCAAACAGAAAAGCCAGGTTTTAAGTTATCAAATCAAACACAATTCCAATTCAGTTGCAGATTTTTTTGAAGTGATTGAAATTTGCTAAATCACATTCTGAGCTTGCAGGAATTTTGCCTTAAAAATGGAAAAAGGAAGAGAAAACTTCTTATAAGGTGATTATTATACTAGTTGGTTTCGTTGGGGGTTTTTAATTAGAAAATTTAACTCATTTGAAAATCACCATTTTACCCAAAATTTACTATAATTCTTTGAGGATTCACTAAAATAATGCTATTTTAATGTACTGTAAGCTTTATATAGAACAGCTGATTACTAACTCCCAGCACAAAAGGCTTCTCAGGACTAAATGGGAATAACTGGAGAGTCTAAAGTTCTGTATAGCTCACTCCCAGACTGAACTTGGAAAGTAAAGCAAAAATTAAAACAGTTAAGCAGAGACAGGACTGGCAAATACAGATTTTTCACTCTATCCAAAACCAAGCAGACTTGTAGGACTCCAAGGAGTCTTCTCATGCTCTGGGTTGATATGAATGAGGCTGAGAGCTGCTTCAGTCTTCATTCACTACAGACTGGAAGCACAGAAAAGTGATTGGAGTCTGCTCCTCCTTCCCAGCTTTCTATGCAGTCTCTTATATCTGATGATCAGCTCCTTCACCTGCCTCTCTGCAATCTTCTTCTGGGAATGCTCAAGGCCAGGCTGCGTGGGGCTCTGAGCAAGGTGGTTTAGTGGAAGGTGCCTCTGCCCACAGCAGCGGGGGTGGAACTAGGGGATCTTTCAGGTCCCTTCCAACACAAGGCATTTTATGATTCTCAGGCAAAGATAAAAATATGACGGGAAGAACACAAGAGCAGGTGGATGTAAGTTGACAACCCCTAAAATGTAACTGCAAACCCTACAAATCTGGTCTTAACCTTTATAGTGAATCTATGTCATTAAAAATTAACTCTGAATGCTGGATCTTTCTTATATGCACGTAGCTTGCAGCTAAAATCACATTTCATTATACTCAGCAACTTGTACCTACATTTAATTAAAGATGAAAAATGATGTGATGTGTAAATATCCTTCAAAGGGCAACATGTCATTGGAATCTGATGTGATGAAATTGGATTATAATTAAGGGTAGTTATTTTTCTTTCTTGATAATTTTTCTGCTTATCTTTCTGGGAAATGACTTCTTCCACTTTGATCACAATAAAGCCCTTGCATTTCCCTTCAATAACAATGAACCTGCACATGTACCACCAGAAGACACAGCAGCAAAAGACCAAAGGTCCGGGGCTCTAACTCATGGCCCCTGGCAAAGGCAGGCAGGAAAGCTGACGAGGTTACCAATCACAAGGGCTGGGGCAGGTACTGAGCACAGTTTAGATGCACATGTGCCATCAGCAGCAGCAGCAGCAGCAGCAGCCTTCTGTTGTTGTACAGTTCAGACCTGTTACCCCAGCATGAGTTTCTGTCATGAGAGAAGACTGTGACCCACAAGCAAACACATCTGTGCAGCCACTGCTGCCATCTGGGTGCTGACACATCTGGGAGAGAGGCACAGCTGAAAGCTGAGGAGAACAACCTGTATGTCTCCCCTAGAGTGAATTTGGAGAGCTCGTGAAACATAACCTCTATGGTTCATGAGGTCAGTCAGATGCAGTTCCTAGGTCAGCCACAGATATCCAGTGAGATGCTGAATAAATAATCCTTCTGTTCCAGTTGCCATATCAGTAAAATTAGGCTTAACATTTATTTGTCTTGAAGGAAGAGGAAAAGGTTAAAACTATTAACATTTGCAGAGCTCCTTGAGGAATACGTAACAGAGGTAACACACCACAGTATTACCTACGAGTCCTAAGAAAACAGAGTCTCCTTTGTGAAAACTTGTTTCCAAAAACTTTAGCAATACAAGATTCTTAGAAATCACTACCCTGTCTGAAATCACTGCCTCTCACACATCATATTTATGACTTGTTCAGAAAGCAGAAGGAAACAGGTGGGTTAACCTAAGAGGATAAGGTGGGATTCTTCTGGCGCAAAACCAGTGTTTCAAGGAGGAAAAAAAAAGCTGTCTCTTCTTTTCTAACTGCAGTGAAGAAACTTACAGAAGTTTTCCCTGAACTCCTGGACAAACTGCGCAGAGTAGAACAGAAGGCACCAGCAAACAATATTTCTTCCAGCATTCAGCGGATCAGAGAGTTAATTGCTCAAACCAGGAGTGTAGCAAGCAAGGTAAAACTTTTGGATGGGACTTTTGGTCACTAGTGCTAATAACCACATCTTACTATAACCTCCATTTTCTTGGGCTATGCTAGAAGGCCAAACCTGGACATTACCACCTCCCCAAAACTGGAATAACAGAGCACTATGGAGGTCATAAAAATCTTTACAGTTACTATTTGCAAGCAGTTGACGTTATCATGTTATTCATGGCAGCCTATTGCTACTGCAGTAGCAACTTTATAGTTAAGATTTTGGGACAGTGTATAGGATGGCCACAATAACAAAACCTAATTACCTACAATTTGTAGGCAAATTACCCACAAAATTAATTACCATGAGTAATAATTAGAGCAATTTAATGTAAGCTTTTCTGACATGACAACATTTCTTTTTTTTTTTTTTTTTCTTTTGAATTAATTTTCTGCAGGGTAAGAGAATCTTTAGCTTACCCATATTTAATACGGAAAAAACCACTTTCATTACCATACATAAATAGTGAGGGTTTCTTCCATAACAAAAACACCAAGGTCAAAAATTAAAACAGTGTATTTGAATTCATTCAGAGAAATAAAAAATTCAGTGCATTATCATATGGTCACAGTGCTGGAGTATAACTTAGAAAAGGAAAAATCAGTATGTGTGCAGGGCTTGACTGTTCTTTAAATGAGTTTTGTCATTCAGGTATACTGTGTTTAGACTGTAAAACATTACTTCAATGTTGAAGGCATTTTGAACTAAAATGAACAGGTTTTACAATTTTATTAGCATCTCATAAATATCTCTGTAGGTTCAGTGATATAACAGGATTACTCATGAACAGAAAATGGTCATACTACTCCCAAAGAAATAAATTATGGGTAGAAGTTTTATAGCTATGTAAGAATTTCATTATGTGCCATACATAATGATATAGCCCTGGTTCAACTAAGCACACATCTATCTCCCACTGAAATGTAATTTACTTTATGAATATATTTAAGCAGAGTTAATTAGGACCTTTAATTAATTTTAAAATTAATTCCCCCCATATTCTTTACAGTGTCTTCCAGAAAAGATTGTTATAAACATACAATTTTACATGCTAGGTGCCAACTCCACTCTTGCAAGGCTGCTGGCTCAGTATTCTTGCACACTTACCTTAAGTAATGATCCCAGGCAACAAAAATGTGTCTTACTTTGCGTATTTGCAACTTCAGGTCCAAGTTTCCATGATGTTTGAAGGCCAATCAGCTGTTGAAGTCAATCCAAAGATCAATGTGGAAGAACTGAAATCTTTCACTTCCATGAGCTTGTACATAAAGCTTGACAAAGACAACCCACAACTGGCAGCATCTCCGAACAGATTCATTTTGTACCTCGGCAACAAAAATGTAAGAGAGTAACCCAGTTAATTTTTATGCATTTTTTTTTTAATTAAATAGATTTGAAGTTTATTTGCCCTTGGTTTCTCTTCTCACTGCTTCTGCATGTTGCAAAATTAGAGGTGTCTCCTATATGACTATCATTGATTTTGTGACAAGCAAAGAGCAAGGGTTGCTGAGACCCCTGTCCTTGAGACCTGTCACCCCAAACAATGAAGGATTTTCTCTAAAAAGCAAATTAATTAGACTGCCTGGCAGTGTACTCCTTTGATTGTCACTGCTGTGAGCCACACTTGCTATCTCCTCTGCCAGTACCAAGGCACTCTGAAGCAGTTAATGTCACCTGCCTGGCTTCTGTGAGATATGCTTTAATCAGTTTATGCCACTGACAGTGTCAATTCCAAATCTCTGAGGTCAAGGCCCATAAGATAAGCAGACTTCTTTATCTGTGGCTTGTGCTGCTCTTGTACACTCTGTTGATCGCTGCTTTGAAATAACTGTTCTTTAGACTGTGGTTCTGAAAAGAAAAAAAGTCACAACTTACAAGCCAGGTATCATCCTGGCAATCTGTTACTTGGGAAGGTAAAGAGGCAGGCTTTCATTTTTAAGCTTTCCTAAAGGTCTACTGAATATAAATCAAGTGAAATGCCTCTTTGCAGAATATTTAATTGTATCATAATACCTAGGCTTTAGACTATTTCCTGCATGTGGCACTGCACACTAAATAGTGATGAACAGCTTCCCATTGAACATGACTAATTCATGTTCAGCAGAGATCTCATGACCTTGAATTTACCTCAGTCAAAATAGATATAAAGTGAAATATCAGAGACTTTTTTTCTGTACAGTTTAATGTGGTGAAAGCAATCAGTTAAAGAATAAAGTTTTTGTTTCTATTTAAATAGCTTTCAATAATATTTAAAGGTGTCATTTGGTTTATAAAAGCTTACCCTTTACTTATGTCCTGCACTAAATCTCTTTCAATGTTGTATCTCTAACATCCCTTTCCATTGGTGTTTTAGGCAAAACATTACATTGGTCTTGCAATTAAAAATGACAACCTTGTGTACATTTATAATCTGGGGGGCCAAGACGTGGAGATACCTCTGGATGCCAAGCCAGTCAGCACCTGGCCTTCTTACTTCAGCATCATCAAAATTGAGAGGTAAAGTGGGACTGTGTACTTCCCCAAAATCAAAGAGTTAATAGGAAAAATCAAGCAGAAAAGGCTGTGGCAGAGCTGCCCATCAGGAGTTTTCAGTGCCTGGTTCCACTCCTGCTGAAATAAATGGAAATTCTCTCTGCTTTTGAAGAGCCAAGACCCAAGGGACCACAGGGAAGAAGACAAAGTGTCTGTAGTCCCTCCCTTTCTTTTTCATCCTGATTACTAGTCTTCTACTAAGGAAATAAAAACCCTTCCTAGAGTTGGAGGTTTGCTTGTTCTTTTGTAAGTCTAGCCAACATGAAATCCTCTTTGCTTACAATTCTCTTCTGCAGGATCGGAAGACACGGCAAAATGTTTTTAACTGTGCCCAGTCTTAGCAGCACAGCTGAAGAAAAATTCATCAAAAAGGGCGAGGTCCTCGGTCCTGGCTCCCTTCTTAATTTGGAACCTGCAAATGCTGTTTTCTATGTTGGTGGAGTGCCTCCAGGCTTCAAGGTTGGTCAGATAAGTATTCTCTATTCAAAACTAAATAGTGCAAACTAATCTTGCTCAACTTCCATTTCAAAACAGAAATGATAGATAAAGTAAAAGTCCTTATTTAGTCATTTATTGTCTTAGGAGTCCATCTTTCAGCCATGGCAAAGAAGTTTTCTGTAGCATGTTATGTCATACAGTAAGATGATCAGATTTCTGTGAGCTGCTGTTCAAGTTTCCTGCAAAGTAATGAAAGGAAGGCTTGCTAGCTGTTAAGCAGCATGCATAAACAAAGGCCTATTAGTCCAACTTAACAAAGCTTGCAGGCTACTAGTTCTTTTCAATGCTAATGATTTCTTGGTACTTAGAATTTCTCTTTTACAACTGTCACAAAAATAAAAAGTAATGTATCGTTAATATTAGGACCTTGTGGGAAACTAGCAACACAGTCATTTGTTTGAATTTAAATTATCACTGGTTTAAATCCAGCCTTGTAACATCATGATAAGTTGCCTGTGCAAAATATGTCTGAAGACCTGTGTGAGAGAGTTGCTTCAGTCTAGCTCCTAATAGTCAGCATGAATAAGCACCTCACTTTCCTGCTTCTATGAACGTACTGGTTCCTCTTTTGAGATTTAAAAATTGCTGTGAATGATCTTGGCTGCGATAATTGCATGGCTGGATAAAAACGTACCTAGAAAGACTTTAGAGAATGCTAAATTCTTTAAGCTAATTGTAGCAGGTGCTAAAAAGATCCAAATACTGATCCAAAGGCAGATCTCCTAACAATATAAAAACAAAGAAAGATGAACTCAATACACTCAGGTATCCCTGAGCTTTGCATTTTTGTGACTTCTAGATTTGTGCCATGGTCTGAATTTCAGATTAGGGAGCCCTGGGCACAAACTTCCTGAGAATAGGACTGAAGACTGAATAACAGTTGCATACACGTGTGCACACACACACAGAGACATCCAGCAAACGAAGCCTCCAGGTCTGTTGCAGAGCAAAGCAGAGGTAAAAGAAAAGAGGAGAGTGAAGGAAAATGGGAAGGGAAATAGGAAGAAAAGGATTCATGGTATTATTTGATAGGCATATGGGTCCCTTCCGCCTTAGAAAAGGACACCTCACATTTTCATTTATTAACGTAGAGTCTGATTTGCTAAACGCTTTTTGCTTCCCTCTCACATACTTTGCAAATATGAAATGCACCACAGTCATTAAAAGTCTCATGCTTAACAATTTAAAAAATAGTAGAAGAAACAAACAAAAAAAAGAAAATATGATCATTTACCAAATGGGTTTGTGCTGCAGATAAGGATGTAATTTTCTTTTACAGCTACTTACATTCTGCATTACTGTATTACCATTACTATTATATCATAAGAAAATGGAAATAATGAGAAGATGAAGAAAAGCTACTCACAGTGATCAAACTCTGAAGTACAAGAGGTGTTATTATTAACACACCTGTTCGACAGGACAGAGTATTTTAATATAAAAAGAATGGTCTAGGTCTGTCAGCTTTATTCTTTTGTGTTCTTCCCCTCACCAGTGTGTCTATTTAAATTGTATTTCCAGTGACCTTTGTTAAAAGAAGGAGTTTCTACATCCTGCTAACTGTTCAAAATAATATCTACTGAGGATTACCCACTGGCACAGATTTTGAATCCCAGTCTCCTGGGTTTAAAGAGCGCTCTCATTTCTCTCTTTAACTATGGTATGGAGTTCTTTATCTGGCTGTGAAGGATATCTATACATTAGATATGAAATATCTACTGAGCAATTCAAATACATTGAGTAAGCTCTGTTATTAGTCAAATCTTAGCCTTTTTCCCTGATTCCAAGCATGCTCCCATCAAAACTACAAAGAAATTTTTGTTTGCAGTTGCCTTACCTGGCCTGATTTTCTCACTGTGAGACAAATTAATGTGCTCCCTTTTCATTTACAGCCCAAAGACCACATCATGGTAAGGACTGTGAAGATTCTTCACAGTAGCATCAATCTATTTTTTTTGAAAATACAAACTGCACAGGGACAAAACTGATCCCAGGCACAAATGCTCTCACAATACCCAACTAAAGAGTGTCACCTTTCTCCTTTTACTGTTCCTTGTCCTCTGCACAGCTCCCTCCTAGCCTAAACCTACCTGGCTTCATCGGCTGCCTGGAGCTGGCTACCCTGAACGATGATGTGATCAGCCTGTACAACTTCAAGCACGTCTATAACATCGACACCACCACATCGCCACCTTGTGCCAGGTAGGGGACAGTCCCATGCTCACTCTGCCGCTACGAGTGCCAGCCTGTCCTGGTGGTTCATTCCTGCTTTAGATTTAAAAGTGAAGGTGCTATTGAGCTGTCCCAGAAGGAACTTGGTCGCTTTTAGCTCCTAATTGCATCAACAGTTTTAATATATATATGGAGGTTAGACTCCTTATGAGTCCCTTTTAACATGAGATATTCTTTTTTTTTTTTTTTTTTTTGCTGTCTCCACTAGCTATTTCACAATCTTGTTTGTGCCTTCATGAAGGAAACTGCCATGTTAGCTCGGGCATGTTCCAGGCTCTTTCCTTACCCCAGTGCTTGCCTAGGACAGGGCTGCTCCTGACTCAAATCACGTTGCTCCAAGTGACACAACCACAGCCATCAGGTCTAGTGGGCCTGGAAACCCTGAGTGCAGTCCCATCCCCAGCCAGCAAAGCCCATACAGAAGTTTCTTTCTGCCGTACACTCTTAAACCCACAGCAGATATTCCTTAGATAAGCTGTTCACAAACTGGGAAATGCAGCTCCTGAGAGCAGAAGTGATCATCAACTGCAGCATTTGTTTAGCACAGTCACAGAAGGCATTTTGCTCGCGCAACAGGCAGCAGCAGCAGCAGAACGTCTCTCTGGAAAGAACAGGAGAGTAATTTGCAGCATGCACTGGGAAGAATTGCAGGAAGTGTTGGGATAGAGCAAACAAGCTCCCCACACCATTCCCATAGGGAGCACAGGCTGCTGCTCTCCAGAACAGAGCATACAAGCTGCTCCTGGCTCCCCACCAGAGTCCATGCTCACCTAAGTTCTTGGAGAATTCAGATGGATTTCTGCACAAACTGGGCGAGCTCTTAATAGAAATATCTGTGCGTCTTTATAATGAGGAAGTGCTGTGGGCCTGTCACTTTACAAGGATGAGCCAAGAATGTTCATCCCCTCTACACATAGCACAGGATAAAAGCATGATGTAATGATGGAGTTAGATGCACCTTCAAAGCTACGCACTGTTTGTCAGGAAAAAATTCCCAGAAAAAATTTAAAAGAAAGTCATCAGTCTCACCATTTCCAGGAAGAAGCAGAAGTTCAGAACAATTATTTCAATAAAGTATGTAAATGCCTTTAAGTTCCCCTAAATTAAAATGAGTACACGCCAACTAATCCTTCTCTGCTTGTTTTTTTATAGAGATAAGTTGGCTTTCACTCAGAGCCGGGCTGTGAGCTATTTCTTTGATGGCTCTGGCTATGCCTTGGCAAGAAACATTGAGAGAAGGGGAAAATTCAGCCAGGTGACTCGATTTGATATTGAAGTTCGAACACCTACAGACAACGGATTGATCCTGCTGATGGTTAATGGGGTGAGTACCAAGTCCTGCTGGTACCCTTTACTCATTAGCACCACAAGTTCATCAGTACTTAGAATATCATGGAAAATCCAAAATCTTATGTCCTCACATTTTACTTCTGGAAAGGGGAAACACTTTTTGTTTGTCTGGTGCATGTGTACTTTCGGAGGCAGCTGGAACTTGGTCTGCAAAGGCCTCAGGGAGCTGAGGCCATGAGTTGGACTCTGCTTTTATCCAGAGACAGTCAGGATTTCATATCTTTGTGAGAATACTTGGAGAGAGACTTCAGTTAAGCCCAGTAGTTGTACCTTTATTTAAATGTGAATGCACAATCAAAGCTATAGGAAATTTCTGTGAAGTAACTCCCAAAAAGCAGCCACTTTGTGGTAGCTGCCACTTTATAACTGTGCCTCAGGGTGTACTAGAGTTAAATATTTAAGTTACTGGAAATAGAAAGCAGTCCAAAGAAAAAGGCTTGCTCCAAATGTCAGGAGCTTTTCTAAGTGTTAGAGTGAAGCAATCATTATAAGAGTTTGAAGAAAGTAGACTCATGAAAATATCTTCTGAAGACAAACTCAGATTTTTCTTTTTGTCTTTGGGCATTTCCACATCAAGCTCCCAAGTTCTGTGTACCAGGATTACAACCCTGTAAAGGCACAGAAAACATTTTTCCATGCAGATGCAGACCACAGACAGACCCTTGTGTAGACACCTCCATGGAACACTGCTTTAAGCATTTAGAAGAAAAAGAAATCCACTCTTATTAGAAGAGCTACTCTCTAGTTGCCTTTAGAGTAACTTCCAGAGGAGGGCTGTGGGAAGCAATTTGCTCTGCAGCATAGCATGCTACCACTAACCTTCATTCTTAGGAGGTTTTGACTAAACAGCTACTGTTAAAGTTTAAGAGCCTCTATTGCAGAGCACTTATTTTTCTTCCAAGCAAAAGCACCTAAAGGTTTCTTGGAGATGTATGCACTTTGTCAGTGGAAACTGCAATCAACTGTGGGAGACCATGCCTGCTCACAGGCACTTTTAGAAAATCAGTGTAAGCTAGTCCATTATTCAGGTTCTGCAAAGACAGCTCATGCATTTTCTGAATGTAATCCTTGTTTGTTTTCAAGTTTAAGCTGTTCAGAACAAACCCAAGCTGCAGTTTCATTTAAAAGTGCTAGATGAACCCTGCTCTTACTTCTTTAAGTAATGACTTCTGAAGGTGGGCTCATTTATGTCAAAGACAGCAGTTCTTGGCCTGCAGTAGTGTTTTGAGAATTATTGTTCCCATGTTTCCATTAGGCATGGAAACAACAGCATGAAAACTAGGAGAGAAGACAAACATTAGCATTGAAAGCATTAACCCAGATGCACGTTTGCTGTAAACTCTTCCTTCTGTTTCTTCATGTTCAGTTTTGGAGCAAGACTAGTTCTAGGGCGCAGATCTTCATTTCAACCACTCCCTAAAGATTTTCTGAAGTACAGCTCCTGTTTATAAAGTTTAGGTCACCCAGACACACAACAGAAACTGAATCATAAAGTAGGAGCAGTCAAGAATTCTAGAAACTAAATACATAGTAAATAGACTCTAGCTGTTGCTCACCTTTCAGTAAATACGCCAGTCGTGATCAGGGCTGTGAAAAGCCAAAATCCTGAGTGATTGCAGATACCGTTACAGAAGCTCCTAATGCAGATACAGCCATTTTAGCACAACATTGTTTTTACCAGTATAATATATTTTCATTTAGGCCATGTGGTATTATTTTAACAGTGAATAGATGTGCTTGCATCAGGAATATTTTGCTGGTAAAGAATAGTGACATTACTGTGCTACCAAATGCTATTTCTATAAGGAAACAGTTCACCAGTTCTTCCAAAAAGTGCCACATATTATACAATTATGTGTGCATGTGCATATATACACATATATTATACATATAAAAATATAGAAACTGTGTTATAATTTTGCAAATAAAAATATCTTTCCCAGCATGTCAGTCTCATAACACTGTTTATTAATTTTTTTAAAATCGCTGCCACATATCCTTTTCTGACTGCTGTTTTGCTTTACACAGAGCATGTTCTTCAGCCTAGAGATGCACAATGGTTTCTTGTACCTCCGCTACGACTTTGGCTTCAGCACCGGCCCCGTGCTTCTCGAGGACTCCATGAAGAAGGCCCAGATTAACGATGCTAAATTTCATGAGGTATAGATGTGATTACTGTCACAGCCATTTGACCAACTATGCGAGAAGCTCCAAGGAGCAATAATTGCTCCAACACCCATGAATGGAGCAAAAGGATGAAGGTGCAGGTGGTGATATGGCAGAACAGGCAGAAGGGCAGAGTGCATGCAAGTCCCACCACTACCAAGCAGTGGAAAGGGAAGGTTCTCCCTGCCTCTTCATAAATCAGTGCTTGTAGACAGGTTCTGTGTATTACTGGCCAAGGACAGGACGGCAGAAAATTTTATTAATTCAAAATGAAATTATGTCAAGGACAACTCTCTATATCAAATATAAAACTTTCTTCAACTATAAAACCATGTCATTGTGTTAACTTGGCCACCTTAGGTGTTATGCACTGTATTACAAGAATTATAGCACTTCCCATTTCATTAGAAAAGAGAGTTGACATGGTAGCAACCTTTTATATATGCACAGTATTTTAGGGACTTTGGCAGATATAAAATATCTACTCGTATTTGGTTTCAGGGAATTTGCTTTAAGCAAATGTAACTGTAACAGTACCAAACCCCCTTAGTGAATTGCTTCTTCTGCCTTTTACTTGATGTAAATTCAAAGTCTGATTCCTGACCAAAACTACAGCTATAGTTCTGCTCCTTTTTAAGCAGAGAACAATTAAGCTTTTTATGCTTTGACAATGAAATCGTTTTTTAAGAAGTATGCCCTAGCTTCTTGGATAAATCAAGAAAGCATTCTGAAGTTTATGGAGCTTATCTGTTTGCCACAGGGCAGAATTTGACATGAGTACTTTCATTTGGTTTATTCATAATTGAAATATCCTGAGGATTCAGTCATCAAATAGTGACATCAAAATAAGCTTCCTACAAGTAATCATTGTCAGCCTCTCCCAATTTACAAAAAAACTTCTCTGATAAATGAGAGGAACTTTTCAAACAAAAATACATAAAGATGCAATCAATTTTTCAAGATCACCATAGCATCTTACAAAAGATTATATTTTTAAGCACATGCTTTTCTTTTCAGATTTCTATTATATATCACAATTCTAAGAAGATGATCTTGGTAGTAGACAGAAGACATATAAAAAGTGTGGACAATGAAAGAACAGCAATGCCATTCACAGATATTTACATTGGAGGAGCACCTGCTGAGATCTTGCACTCCAGGTTGGTTTACAAATGGGATGAGATCATTGTTTTCCAGAAATAGCCACATTTAAGTTAAGTTGTATGGCCTATCCTTAAGGAGTAACAATAAAACAATTTCTTTGGCATCAACCTTATATAAAACAACCCTTCAGACACTCTTCTCAATGTTTCTCAGTGCTCTTAAGTATTGAAGACTAAACTTGATCCAGCACAGTTAAATTCTACTGAAATTGGCCTAGTTTTAGTAAGGGTAACACAAACAGTTGTGCTCTTAAAATAAAAGGCATTTTCAAAGAACATGCTAATGTATAAAATTGCTATTGCTCCTTGCACTGCAAAAAGTGACCAAGACCCTCTATCAACTGCATTTTCAAATCTGAAGGTGATCTTTTTCCCACTAAGCATTTCAGTTCTCATTCATCTCAGGTTCTCTTTGGATCCAAGTCAGCTGGCTCTGTGTAGGCGTGGGAAGAAAAGAAAAAAGTCTAGTTTTCCCGTTGTACCATTTGACAGAAACCAACTTTAATCTCAGTAGACTGTGCAGAAACTCATTTCCTGCCATAGGAATCTGCCAGACCCTGGGGTCATGCTCTGAGAGCAAACTGGCTGCTTGAAGAAGAGTATGCTCTTCTGACAGGCAGTATTCATTCCCAGGGTCAGACAGCAAGGCCAGAATTTTCAGAAGGGCTCCAGCTGCTCTTTCCAGTGTCACAACTGCTAACAGGAATACCTTCCATGTTTTTAAAAAAAAAAAAAAAAAAAAAGAAGGAAAAAGCAAATGTTGCACGATAGTTTCTAGGACTTAGTGGTAAATCTCCTGAAATTTTATTCTTTATTTTCTTGTCAAAAGAAACTGTTGAATTGATGAATGTGAGATACAAAATACTTAATCTTTAAGCTTTTAAGATAGGGACAAACTTTATGAAAAGAAAAATGATGCCTTTCAATCCCATCTAATTATTTGAACATGCAAACAAAGTGGTGAGCAAGGGAGAAACAGTATATAATTTATCTGTCCTTTCAAATAGCTCTTTACAAAGGTCTGTCATAAGGGGCTATTAAGAAAGCTAGTGGAGTGGAGAGAGAAAAGGCTGCAGTGGCCTAGAAAGCAGCTGGGAAAGAGAAAATAGGACATAGTAGTAACTTTTCAATTTTCACAGTATAAAAAGTCTACAGCACATGCTCAAAGGATCTCTCTCAGGGTTGGTATTAAATACATTAATGATCTAGAAAGAAAGTACAGAAGGATGGTGAAAATTACTTTCATTAATCAGGCCCAAAGAACACTGAAAAAGCCCAGAAGGGCCTAGAAATCTAGGGAGTTGAGCAACTCAATGGCAGATGAGGCTTGTTCACAAATGTAGGATAAAGGATGAATCATGTGAATTATGCCTACAGTTTTCTGAGCAGATTGTGGTTATTCTGAAAAACACCTGGAAGGTACTGTCAAAGCGGGAAAAATAACATCTCAATTAACAAGCTGTATCAGAAAAAAAGACCATAGGCATTGTAAAAATATTATCAATTATGATGGTAAAAAATATGTACAGAAATTATTTAAGCAGAGCTGCAACTTTGTGTCTGACATTGTCCTCAGCTTTCATTTCCACAAAAGGAGCAGATAGCAAACAGGTATGGGCCAAATGCGGTAACATCATTCCATTTTCGTCTGGAGCATAAGTTAGTATTCTACTGATGATGTACTACTCTCTACTATTACTATCTATTACTGATATTGGTGCTTCCTCTTTGCAGGTAGACTCACATTTAAGTGACTTTGCAGGGCAGTAGCAGGGGGAAACTAGCTCTAGTCTTAGAATAGTTTATTATTCTTCTTAAGCAGCATATTTTCACTGACTTCAAATGCACTTTTCTCTGTCAATTGCTTTTTTTCTCCAAATAAATGAAACTGGAAGTACCACCATACGTTATTTTTCTCCCACCTCTGTCACTGCATAGAGCAGAAAGCAAAGGGTAGGTAGGAGTTCTGGAAACTTAATTCTTAAGTGAGTTAAGAAATTAACTCAGAAGCCTTTCTTCTGCAGTTCCTGTTGCTAGAAAATGTGGCATTTAACAGAAAGTCATATTTGTGTCATCCAGCCTGCCTCATGGTCAATCAGAGTAAAGGTACCCCACACTTGGGTCCAATTCCCAGTAAGGATGGCAGGAACCTTCCTGTTGATTTTGCCTTCCTGCTGATTTCACTGAGGAGCCAATGAAGCCCCTACAGCACTCCTTCTCTCACTGTATTTCAGACATGTGCATGTAGGTCTGCACTGCTTCACCTGATGGTCGTTTTTGCCAATGCAGAAAAACAAGCATTTCTGGATCTTGATTCATCTGCCACCTTTCCAACATCTATCTACCTTACAATGAGCTAACTCACAGACAACCAGTGCAGGTAGCAGATGTCAACAGTATCAAGTCACATGAGGTGCAGAGTATCCCACTGTTAAGGTTCATCTTGCTTAAAGAACAAAGTCTGTTTCCAGGTAGCCAGGTCTAAACTCTGGATTTCACATTCACTCCTTCAGTGTATTTGTTCCCTAGTTATCTCCTGGACTGGTACCCTGTAGCTCCCATGTAATTTCCTTGCCTTGTAGCAGACTCTCTGTGATTTTACGCAAATTACTTCTTCATGCACCTTGAGAATTGTGAGGATAAAATCAATTATATTCACCCTGTGCTGTAGATGTTGTGGTATCTTGGTAAGGTGTGACGTTGAAAAACTCAGAGTAATGAGTAGGAGCAGGGGTACACTGCTGTGCTCTCCACCTCAAATCTGACATTTAAAGGATCCTAGAAGCCCATCCACTGCTCTCATTTAAAATTATGTAAACCCACACATCAGCAAGTAGAATTTACTCTTACTTCTGTGACTTCTGTTAGTCTTTTTATTAAGAAATAGAGATCCATTTGCTTGCAAAGGCAAGAATGGAGCTTGCTAGTAAAAGCAAGACAGGAAGCCTAAATCAGAACTTCTCTTCGAAGCTAAAAAAAATTGAGATAAAAATCCATTTATTTTCACTATAAGTAGTTATAAATACATAGTATTTACTACAACTGGTGCATCTGGACTTTTTAGTACACAGAATGTGGCTCATTAGTTATTTTACATAAAGATGCAAGACCTGGGCACTAGTGAGGCAAATGACTGAAGTTTTTCCAGGCCTTTTAGAACATCTTGGCAACAAAAGCCTGTTCAGAAAGGCAAGGGCGATCTAACTGCAGCTTGTTTGGCATTGTTTTCCAACAGCATTAGTTCACATCTGGCAGGAAGTATCGGCTTTAAAGGCTGCATGAAGGGTTTCCAGTTCCAAAAGAAGGATTTCAACTTGTTGGAAGAACCAGGAACCCTGGGAATCAGCTATGGGTGCCCAGAGGATTCACTGGTAAGCATAACACCATTTGTGACATAACAGCAAAATTTTGACAATGGATATAGCCAGGAGCTTGCGTTTTACTCCAAACAATGGAAAGAGAGTCGTCCACCAAGGAAATGGCCATACACTCATTGACTGGCAGACTTGGGGCGGGGGTGGGTGGGGGGAAGTGCTGGTTGTGTATTCCTGTTAAGTCTTCTGACATAATACCCAATTTTCACTCTGAATTATAGCTCAAGGTCTTTCATTTAAAATTCTCCTCATATGTGAAATGGAAAGCTGGATTTAAAATAAATTATGTGTTGCGTTCTGAAAGTAAATATTCCAATGTAATTCATATTTTCTTAAAGATACAAGGGGAATTGTCCTTACATGCATTCTAGTACAAATGTGTGAAAAGGAAAAGACAGCAAAATATTCACCCTTCCAATGAGTTCTCCCCTTAAGCAAGACCAGCTCTTCCTCTGTGACTCACAAATTGTACCAGCATTAGCACTGAGAAAATTGCTGTTTTGCTTCTGGCCCCTTCCATCATTCATCATTTGTCCATTTGCAAGGCTGGCAACTCCAAACAGTGTTTGGGATCTTCATCGTGCCACCATGTCTCTCAAAAGCCACGCTGCAAACTTATGAAGAAGGATCCTTCCACTTGTAAAACTCATCACACAATCTCACCCTCTGTCAACAAGGAAGCTATCTGCAATTTGTCCCACCTTGCACCTAGTTTTGCTCCTGAGACTCAAAAGGGTTATAGGGTTATAGACCACCACATCCAGCACCCTTCTCCCTACCCCAGTACCCAGCACAGCACACAAAGTAATATATCACATGTTGGAAATGTGACTCAGTGCCACACAGCTCAAAGAGGGGTGTGAGCCCCTCTGCTTCTACTTTTCCTGCTCACTAACATCAGAAGATTTAGGATGAGGCCAAGATCCCAGGAAACTGAGAATAATTTGACTTACAGTGTTTAAAATTGCTACACTTTCTCACGATTTTCCCATGATGTGAGGGAAAGCCTATGTAAATTAGCTTAAGATATGCAGGAAAAATTGAAGGTTTTTTAGGCCTGAACTAGCTGCAACAAGGAAAGGAAAGGAAAGGAAAGGAAAGGAAAGGAAAGGAAAGGAAAGGAAAGGAAAGGAAAGGAAAGGAAAGGAAAGGAAAGGAAAGGAAAG
>VZRL01006283.1:450624-463233 GCA_013397895.1 Origma solitaria | reverse complement strand
AAAAGAAAAGAAAAGAAAAGAAAAGAAAAGAAAAGAAAAGAAAAGAAAAGAAAAGAAAAGAAAAGAAAAGAAAAGAAAAGAAAAGAAAAGGGAAAAAGCTTCATTCTTTGAATTACTGGAATGTTTTCTGAGGTTTACTTGTTGATTTTGTTTTATTTAATACACAGATGTCCCGCAATGCATATTTCAATGGAGAGAGCTTCATTGCATCAAGCCAAAAAATGTCCCTCTTTACTGAATTCGAAGGAGGCTTCAATTTCCGGACATTGCAGCCCAGTGGGCTGTTGTTTTACTATTCTGAAGGAGTGAGTATCTCTTTTCTTGCCGTTTGTTTTATTTTACCTTTGCATTTTTTTCCCAGGGGAATACTAGGGGAATAATACAACTTCTCACTTCATGGTTTCACAATAGAGAAAACAGTCTGCAATATAGAAGCATTCACTGGTGACCTCATTTTTACAGTTTGTATTCCATCTACAGATGAAAAACAGCTATGCTTAGGCATTATTTTGATGCTGAGAAGAGAACTGGATCATATGCCTAGAATTAACGTGCATCCATTTGTGCTCGGTGAAGTCCTTAGGGCAGAAATGCACAGAGTATCTTGCTGGGCTCAGCAGCACTGCAATCCCTGTTTGGACCTGCAGGTGCTACCAAAGTACAAATAATATCAAGGACCTGACATTTGCCATCCAGACAATCACCTAGAAGCAAATTTTGTTTGAATTAGTGACATGGTATTTTGAGCATTGCTGAACTGATAGAAATCAGTCAGAGAGCTGTCTATATTTCCAGATGGCACTCAGACGTCCATGTGTGACTGGGCAAAGCTGCACTTGAGAATGGCTTCTTGCAGCTATGGGAAGCCAGGCTGCTCTAAATACCCCCTCAGAAATGTGACACGGGCAGAAATACGGACTTGCACTCAAAATGTTGTGTGAGACAAAGCAATCCAAAGATCCTGCAGGCTCAGACTGACATCTGCAGCGAGCATGAGCTCAGATGACAGAACATTTGCAACCACCCCCAAATGTCTGTTCTGCTATGCTTGCAGAATATCATCAGCAGTGCAGCAGAGAAGGCTGTGTGACACCGATAACCACTTCTAAACTTTCACGTGTTGCAGCCTGGAGTATTACCTTAAATTGAAATCAGTAACCGTGTCAGTTCCCCACATCGTATGCATAAATGAGGCCTCACACACAGCACTTCAGGTTTTAACTCAAAAGCTCTAATCCTATGAGATGCCAAGTGCCCTACTTAACAAACAGAAGTTCAGCTATTTAGCACTTGGCAGAATGAGGCAGAATGATTCCTACCAGTGCACAGTGGCAGTGCTTGCTCTAATGGAACCGAGAGTATTCCTGCTAGTGGCACAGTGATCCCATATGCCTGACCCAGATAGCACATCTTATCTCTGAGATAATTTTGAGTGATTGAACGGTCTGATCAGAGGGAATTAGAAAAAGAAAAAAAAATGTCTTGGTCTTATGACAGCAGGAATCCCACAGTAACAGCTGCTCAATACAGTACCAGGGTACCAGAAACACAAATGAAATGTAAATATCATACATTTGTGTTACATGGAAGGAGCTCATGTGACAGATACATGAGACATAATCAGTAGCAGAATTCCCAGAATTCAGGCTTAAAAAATGGCAAGAATATAAATTCTAATTATATCATCTCTTGTTTTGCTTCTCAGAGTTTATCTTTTTGCAAATAAGGTACAAATGTGGAAAACAGCCTGAAGGAAAGTAAATACAACAGGAAAATACACAGAACTGTTAATTTTTACATGTAACACTTGCTTATGAAGATGCTTTTGTCTGTATTTCAGTCAGATGTATTATCCATCTCTATGGAGAGAGGTGCTGTGGTTTTAAATGCAAGTGGAATCAAAATTCAATCACCAGACCGAAACTACAATGATGGAAAAACCCATTTCATCATTACTTCTGTCACCCCAGAAAGGTAAAGCTGTCCAGCATCTTTTATTCCCTACTTTTAGAATATAAATATTTCTTGTAAAGCACATTATCATTTAACACTCACTTCCAAAACCTCACTCACTTGAGTAGGGCTTTTTTTACGTGACTGATTTTCAAATGGGATTGAAAACTGGCCAGCTTGGCCTGAGCACAAGATGATGGGAATTTTTAATAAAATGAAAATAATAGTTTTTCTGAAAGCTTAGTCCTTTTTGTCCTCAGGTAAGAAAACAGTTTAATAACATTTAAGACTAGCATGAGATTCATTTTTCAACAGGATTGATCCTTCCAATTTGTAAAAACAATTCCCAGTTGACCCTAAAGTAATTGAGGCGTCTTCACACAAAGCATTCATTTGGGATATACACAGTGGAACATGTTAAAAATATTTTTAGCACTGGCAGCCACAAATGTAAAATTAAATACAGCAGTAGGGAATAAGTCTCTCTCTATGCTCCTTGAAAAACTTGAAAGCTTTGGTTTATTGCTATGTTTTACTATTGTTTTCTTTGTTTAATTTTTTTTTAGAAGGTCACATAATCAAACCAACTTTCTTTTAAAATCTTGCCTATGAGATACAAGCAGGTCATTCTTACTTTCCTAATGGAAATGAAGGTTTGTACCTATGACTTCTGACATCCAAGAATCATAGTTTGAAAAGCTGAAGGTGTGAAAAAGTGTCTTGGAATAGCCTTGGGGATTGTCATTGGCAAACAAAATCCATGTCTGATGCTTTAGTATACTCAGTTTCTTATTAAAGCAATAGAATCCTTCCTGACTTCTGCAATAATTGATGGGTTGCAAAATCAGATCAGGTAAAAAGCATTGTATAAGCTCAAACATCAATGCACTGTGATGAAAGAGAAGGAAAAAGGGATAGGGGCATATACAAGAAAGATTAGCATGTGCTTGTACCTTATTTTACCCAAATGGTGGCTCCATCCCTTCATCAGCAATCCCTTAGTTTATCTTTCATCACTGTACAATTTCAGACTTCACAATTAACTGCAGGGTAATATTAAATCCATGGGCCTCTGTACACAACTGTGCCAAGGGTTTCTTGCATGAGTAGTGACCTGTTGCACAGCTGAAAGCAAAAAGGTCCTCTCATGCCTTTGAGCACTACCATCCAGTGATGTATGCACTGAGTGGAGTGTTTTGGGTGCATGCAATGTGCTGTCTCATCACCGGCACTGACATTTCCAAAGCCAGCCTGCAAAATGGATGCCTTGCCTTTGCAGGTATGAGCTGACTGTCGATGACAAGAAGCAGAGCAAGAAAAACCCAGCAAAGGACAGAGCAGGGAAAAGCCCAGACAACAACAAGAAGTTTTATTTTGGTGGCTCTCCCCTCAGAACGCAGCAAGCCAACTTCACTGGCTGCATAAGCAACGCCTACTTCACTAGGTGAGTAACATCCTCCCAAACACATTAACAGGCAGTCACTGCCCCTGCCTGACAGCTTGAATAGTAGCTCAGGAGAAGTGACTTACTGTCACAATAAAAATTCCTGTCTCATTTTGTGAGGCTAGACAGTATGTGTGAATAAGATTCTTACCCTATTTGCCATGGAATCTGTTGGCACAGATCTGCTAGGTTAAGATATTGTTAAGGTGGGAATAACTTGATGAAATCAGCTTCCAATACTGCACCTGCTAATGCTGCTGGTGCAATGAATAATTTGCATAGATGTAATTTACATTTATATTATGTTGCATTCAGCTCTGCCTTTGAAACAAAATGATATTAAGGCATCTCACAGAAGCTGGGGAAGTTAGGAGTTTGGTCATGTGAAAATGGTCAGACTGTGTTGATCTTAATTGCTTTATGAAATGTTCTTATGTAGATTTTAAAATTGAATTTGATGCTGCAGATTGATACTTTCTTTTCATGCCGTCATGTATACAACAAGCAAAGGTAATATAGACTGTCCACGATACCCATGCAATGACTGATCAATCTGTACTTTTATCGATCATCCAAGAAAGAAAAATAGCCCATTCAAATATGATTTAAACTATAAGTGTACAATTCTGAGATTTTTATGAAGTTAATTCCAACACTTGGGAAAAAAGAGCTGTTCTTATCATCTCCTCTCTGAAACACAGGTTGGATGAAGAGGTTGAAGTGGAAGACTTCCAGAAGTACTCTGAGAAAGTTCAGGCATCTTTGTATGGATGCCCTGTTGAATCTCCTCCAGCTGCTCTTCTTCATAAGAAAGGAAAAAACTCATCAAAAGCCAAAGGAAACCGTAATAAAAAGGTCCGCTAAAAATTGCTCCAGTACCACTCTAGAGTTTTCCAAAATTCTCCAAATTATGGATCTCAAATGCATGAAGACAATGTCACGTATATGAAGGAAAGGATCCTGTTCCTTTATCTATTCCATCACTGCAAATGATCACCCCGACACGATTTGTCGGGCCGACACTTGCATCATTCTCTTTTGCTAGAATTCTAAAATAAAATACATTACTTTTTTCAAAAAAGTACTTCAGAAACAAGCCTTTTTGATTTCTTCTGCATTCTAAGGGCAATAAGCTTGCTTCTGTTCTCTGCTGCTTCTATGTGGCTCTGTCTAATGGGTACAGTTAGCATATATTAATATAAATGAGGAAAATACCTTCCTCCAGCATGCAGAATTTTTAGTCCAAGCATATCCTCTTATGCCTATAGTATAGCTGATATGACCAAAAGCAGAGAGGAAAAGATTTAATTTGGAAAACTGCAAAAAAAAAAGAGTGTAACTCTGTTAGCTACACAAATATTTTGTTTATCCCTTGTTCTGTCCTAAATCAGCATTTACAGTAGATCTGTTCAAGGAAAATTTGACTTGGAAATAATCCTGGTATTTATGTAAGTAAAGAATATATTACTAGTTAATATATAAATGATACTGTTATTTTATTATGTCCAATCTTAGTTTAAAATTCTGGTTAATAGTTCTTTTTCTCTGCAGGTGGGAAGAGATAAAGACAAGATTTCACAGCCTTCATCTGGCCTTAAAAAACTGTATCAAGTGAATTTGCAGAGAGACCCTCAGTGCCACTTGCCCATGAATCCCAAGGCAACCGAACATGCCTTTCAGTTTGGAGGAACAGCAAACAGCCGGCAAGAATTTGATCATGTACCAAAGGATTTCAGTCAAAGGTAAAGTGACTTTAGAAATAAAAACTAAATATATGGGGGAGGAGAAAGATGTATTTCTAATTTTTTTTTAAAGGGACATATTTCTGCTGCTACCTTGCCTTTTATATTTTAGGCCAAAATTTGCATAGAGCGTGTTAGTAGCTTATATTAAAAGGTACTTCAGTGGAGTAAGAGCAATATATAGAATGTGCTTCCACTTACATCCCTTTTGCGGAGTCTTCATCTGCATTGTATATTAACAAAATATGTCTCCTTTCCTATTTATATGAAGTTTTTGAGGATCTTAGTTCTATACAAGCAATGCACAATCAGTCTCCTTACTCTTTACATGAAGAAAAGGCATTAGAGCAGAGCTGGAAAAGAACACAAAAGCTCACCAAGAAAGGAAGCAGTAACATGCTGAGTGGACTTTGTCAGTAGTTTAATGGTTAGGAATCATCACAGTGCAGTCGGACATAAAGCTATGAGAACCTTGTCCAATTCAAGACGTAATGGAAATACAAGTAATAATCAGTCCATATACCGTCGACATTTAATTTTCATGCTCTCACAGAATATGTCACGCAATATTCCAAATCCAACAAGGATTTTGGTTTAATACTTTCCACTAAAGACCACAAATTCAACAACACAGCACATCCTGGAAGCATACCAAACCACTAACTCAGAAAAGAAGGGTGCTCTTTCCTAATTTAAATTAAAAAATCATTATGTTCATTTTAATTCAATAGTGTTTTACTTAGGGCAGTCCTGATGGTACCCATTAAAAGGAAAACCCAAACTCCAATATCTTTACTCCACCTTCATCCCTACATCCCTACAACGCATCTTTATTTTTCAAATGTAAATAAAGCTTCATTATGGTAATGTTAATTTTAAAAAAACAATTACTTGTGTCATTTTAAAACAACTGATATTGGCAAGGGACTGAGTGTCTGTGGAATATATACACACATGCAATCAGGAATGTATAGATGCTTGAGACAATATGAAGAATGGAAGCTAGGTTAGTCACCTGACATGAGAATAAGAAGGACTCAGTTCTGGCATTGTCCTACACAAATACAGCTTGGCCATGTTTTAGATCCAAAGTAAAAATGGCAATCACCTAAGAAATTTTCACTGTGACAATGTCAAACCAATAATGGTATAACTTCCCATGTTGTCTTGGACTTCACAAGAAACTACAAGGAAGGGGAAGTTTAAACTAAGTCTGGAATAACATTAAACATCAGGCCTCCATGCCATCACTCTTAAAAATTCCCCCAACATTGCTGTTTAACATGAAAGGAAATGTAGTGTATATACTGTCAGATTTTGGTGGTCTACATTGAATTTATTCTCTCCAGAGATTTTAATTTTTGCAAACAAGTTCCTTGCCAGGCAGCTTCTTCTCCACTGTGACTTCTGCTCGAAAAACCATCACAAAATGTTTCTCAGAAACACCACTTCCATAAAGGAGATGGATATTTCTTTGGATGAAAGGAAAATCTCAGTCTTCCTCTGCCTGATGTTTGATTTACATCGAACTTGTCTGCTGCTTTAATGTTAATATTGTGTTTTTATGTGCCAGAGCTCAGTTCTCTATCAGTCTGAAAACTCACTCATCTCACGGAATGATTTTCTACGTTTCGGATCAAAAAGAGACCAACTTCATGGCCCTCTTCGTTGCTCATGGCCGACTCATTTTTATGTTTAATGCCGGTCATCAGAAGATAAGGATTAAGAGCCAAGAGAAATACAATGATGGTTTGTGGCACAATGTAAGTAAAAGAAAGCAATCATTATGATGGCACATGCTATCAAGGCTGCAGTAAAGACACTGCTCATGTGACAGCTCAGGAAGTTTTCATTCATGTATTCATAAACACAGCTATATGTTGAGAAACTTCCATCAATATTTTTAAATCTTCCATGCAGAATTTTATCAAGCCATTAACTAGGGACAGGACAGTGAGTCAGTTATAAAAATTCAGCAATTCCCAATGCTAACAGCTGAACAGAAATGAAAGAAACAAGCAGAACAGTAAGGCAATTAAGAGTTAAGTGAGCTAGGAAAGGAAGGACTAGAATAATTGTGTTCAGCAAATGTCTTTGAAGTGCCTAGGAAAGGAGTACAGCTGTCTTAGGCTACCTCAGTAGTCTATGAAAATAAAAAGACAATTTTAGGAGTCAAAGTGAATTTCCCTCTGGAGGTATCTCTCTCTCCTCATTAACTGCAGAGGAAATCTACAGTTACTAAACTACTGACTTGGGCATTTAGGTGTTTAAAGCAGGTTGGATGAATCCATACCATAAAACTAGTGAAGACTGTGAAAATGCTAACAGTGATAGGTAGCAATGGATCATGTATACAGATATAAGATGGGTAGATCTCAGTAGACCTTGTAACACCTTGATTACCTCTGTCTTGTACACCAAAATATAAGAATGGCAGCAGTTTTGCTATCCAGACTTCACACTAATGTGAAAAAAGAGGGTTGTCCAGCAAAGAATACTGGCAGTTAACAAAACAGGCTTGTAGAGTATCACTCACACACTTTTCTTCTCAAATATCTCATCTTCTTCCACTGCCCAGCAGTGATCCCTTAAGAGATGAAAGTAAGCTTCCACATTTTTTTTCTTCCCTTCCTAGGTGATATTTATTAGAGGCAGAAATATTGGTCGCTTGATAATTGATGGTCTCCGAGTACTAGAAGAATCTTTCCATGGGAATGCTAATACTTGGCAAGTCACTGAACCACTCTACATTGGAGGTGTAGCTCCGGGAAAAGCTGTAAAAAACATCCAGGTAAAGCAGAACTCTATGTACAGACCCCATGCCTCTACGTAAAGTTAATACAAAAGCTGACTGTAGGGATGAGATCAGAAAAAAGTTTACTAAGGTCAGGACCCTCATCGTGCTGAGCAGCAGACAGCTCAGTTCATGTAGAGAGCAAAGCCCCCACAGGGCTGGGTTGGTGGTAGCTGGGCTAGGCTTCCATAGCCTTGCAGCAGCAGCTGGGAAACCAATGGTCCATGAGGAACAGAGAAATCCTAGTGACATCCAATATTAGATGAGACAAGTAACATTAGGCAAGATCAATTTCACAATGAGATCTGAAATACAGAATGAGTTTTGGAGACATTTTGATGTTGTCTTAGTACCTTTGTTTTAAGACAGTACCTAGAGATCAGGATTCTGTTCTACAGCTTGGTACTGAAGTATATGGAAAGGAGTGTTAAACTAAAAATGAACATAAGAGTCTCTTTCAAGGTAATCTTTAGTGTTATGTGCCTAACAAGACTGATAAACTACTCTGAAAAAGTAGACCCTTGTGTTGCCTTGAGGCTATGAGGTATACGTATAGCACTGCCTTGTCCTAGATGTGCTTTGTTTCTTAAAGTTCAATAAGGACTGTTTGAGAAATAGCACAAGCTGGAATTACCTTGAAGTCATCAAAAAGACATGAGAGGCTATGAGAATCATTTTTCCTGCTTCCCTTCTCTGGAAATTGTTTTTTAGTTCAAAACTGATCCACCAGACAATCACAGCCTTACAGCTTATAAAAAAGTAAAAATAAGGACACAAGAATTTATCTCCTTCCACAGTTTATTTACTAATCAAGTTTTTTTTTTACCCTCAGATTAACTCTGTCTACAGCTTTAGTGGTTGTCTCAGCAACTTACAGCTCAATGGAAGATCACTTACTTCAGCTTCGCAGACATTTAGTGTAACACCTTGCTTTGAAGGCCCATCAGAAGCAGGAACATACTTTTCATCGGAAGGAGGATATGTCGTCCTTGGTAATATACTCCTAAACAAATGTATCCCAAAATACGACTGTAGTATTCACTGTAGTATTCACAGAATGTCATTTTTCACTAAAGGGTGTGGTAATTTCTGAGGCTGTGAGCTGTAAGGATTATCAGAAACAGATCACTATTGAGGCAAGCAGATGATATTGACAGGTTACAATGTCACTGTGAAACTTAGCAAGTTGTTACATAAACACATCTGTATGTATGTATTTCAAATAACAAGAATAATTTACCAAGGGAACAGACCAGAATATGCTAAAAATAATCATAGAATTCAATGTAGCCAAAACCAAGTACACCACCAAATGGTCATCCCTTATTTTTTTAATTAATAAAACAACATGCAATTAAAAACTCCTGCAGAAAGGGTTTCTGCATGTCTTGATACAGAACAGCATGACAGAACACATCTTTTCTGTCATTTAGGCCTGCTGTGCTCCAGGAAGAGTTTTATGAGGGTGTTTTGGTCACATATGCTCTGATCTGAACAAGAAAGGAAACTGCACAACCCTATTCACTGGCAGCACCAAGAAGAATCAGACAAGTGTGTCTAGTTTGCTCCCTGGCCTGTCACCAGATTGAAACAGGGAGTTTCTCCTACTGAATCATCAAAGTTCAAGAGAACTCCCACTCACTCAATAATGACTGCTGAGTGTCGAGGAAATTGCACAATAAGAAACTGCCAAAAAAGACAGATCGTTTACTTTCTGCTCTCCATTTCATTGTTAAGAAATATTTTTAAACAAAATACATTTTTTAAAGAATTAGAAAAGTAAATAAACCTTTTATTAGTATTCCAAGCAAACACAATCAAAACAAAAGTTGAAATGGGTCACTGACAGTATACCATGCTATCTCACATTTCAAGGGTTTTAAGGACAAATAAAATCCACCCAGTGTTTGATGTTCTATTTTGACTTTGAATAAATGTCCAGTTTCATCAGTAACTCAGTAAAAAAAAGAATGTTATTCTTTTTACCTCACAGATGAATCCTTCAGTTTAGGCCTGAAATTTGAAGTTGTTTTTGAAATACGTCCCCGAAGCAGCTCAGGAATCCTACTACATGGTCACAGTGTGAATGGAGAGTACTTGAATATGCACATGAGAAATGGACAGGTATCATGAAGGTCACATCTCCTCCACTGCCTTGACTGGTTTCTCTTTCACCGACCTGGGCTTTGCTACATGCAGATTTTGTCTTACAAATTTGCCATTAACTGATTCTTATTTCTCTCCCAAATATAATAACTGCTTAGATTAGGCAAACCACATATTTATTTTAAAAACTAAAGATAACACCTGAGACATGATCAGATCACTTTATCGATACAAGCTATAAATATTTCATTATCAGCTGAAAAGAAGCAAAAACACTGACTCTTTGGAACTGCTCTTTCACACACACATTAAAAATCACAGTTACAAGTAAGGTAATTATCAATAAATTTTTATTTCTTATTTCTTAAAAGATAAGTCTGAGTTACACTCAGTCTTTTCTTCCTTTATCAGATATGTGTTTGATGGAAAGAGTGAGGGAAAGGAAAAGTTCTGATTGTCTGTTGACCTGGTTTCTACAGGTTTTGGATCTCAAATGAAAGAGAGAGGTTTGAAATTAATTCACCAGATAGTTGCTGCTATTGCTATTTTTTATTGTGTTCATTGATAAAATCTGGATCTCTTCATGCTACACACTGCACACATACAGTAATAAATTTCAGTCTTAAGTGGATAACACAAGCAAAGATTTAGAGCATGGGAACACTTGGCAGTTTTTTGGTCTTTCTTGCAGAGGAGAAACTCAGAGCACAGCCAAGAGACTAAGCAGTGTGGATATTCTTCAACCACTGCAATGCACTTCCTGTCAATCAAAGTGGAAGGGTAGTTCAGTGAGGCTGGCTGTACCTCAGTTAGAAATGCAGCACCTGAGGAAACACTCTCACCTCTCCTACAAGAGCAGGAACCTACAGCAGAGTGACTGAGTAGACAGTTTAACATCATGATTCATCCTATCCTAAAGCAGGTATCTAATTAAGTGGCTAAATGAGCTGTTATTCAGAGAATTTACTTTTCTATATTGGCTATAGAGAGAACAGGTGCTTCAGTTAGGCACCTAACTTTGACAGCTGAATAGGCAAGATGAAGCCCATTCTTACCCCTCTGTCTAGTCCTTGGTGAATTAACAGAGAAATTCTTAAGTACATTGAGCTGGCGTATATCATGCCACACTTAAAAGCTGAATCTGTATAGAACCAGTCCAGTATAGTACTTCTTATGTAAAGTTCTACCCAAAGGTCCTGCACGTCCAGTGATTTGTCTGGTTTTCCCAATTGTATCAGTTGGTCTAACAAAAGGTGCTGCTTCACTTACCACTTCACACCTCACTTCCTGGATAGTGCATATGCAATTCATAAACAAAATTCATCCTAGAAAAGCACCTCTTCCCTGCTTGTCACTGCAGCAGTCCAGTACCTTCTTTGTAAGGATCTGTGTTTCTTTACCATTAACTATCTGCTCTCTTTGAATGCATTACAAAAGACCTGTTTTGTGAAAACTGTTTTGCTGTACAAATAAGATAAGCAACTTTAATTCATTTTTTAAATGTATGCATCTCTACCAGTACAGCTTGTCTGGGTGATTTATTAAGGAATCAATTTCTCTCATGATTCTCTATTTGCTTTAATCTATTCATTTTGTCCAAAGGTGGATAAAAGAGAACATGCAGATCATTTCAATTGTGTTTGCTGGTGCCCTTCTGGGAAAAAAAAAGATTTACTATTTCTTGGTTACAACTATATCAAAACAGGGACCTTCTACAATTAAATATCAGTTGTTTCCTTGCAAGAGACTATTTACAAGGGCATGTAGCGACAGGACAAGGGGGAATGGCTTCAAACTAAAAGAGAGTAGACTTAGATTAGATATTAGGAGGAAATTCTTTACTGTGAGGGTGGTGAGGCACTGGAACAGGTTGCCCAGAAAAGCTGTGGATGCCCCATCACATCAAATGTTGAAGACCAGGTTGGATGTGGTTCTGAGCAACCTGATCTCATGAAAGGTGTTCCTGTCCATGGCAGGGGGTTGGAAAAAGATGATCTTTAATGTACCTTCCAATCAAAACCATTCTATGATTCTGTGATTTTCAGTCAACTTGGTGTCAGGATAATCAAGGACAACTTTAACATTTAAAAAGCCTGAGTGGTTGGACTCAGTTTGAAGTTCTCTCACAATCACCACCAGGAATCTCATGCCCCACAACAGGGGCAACAGCACTGTTTTGTGCTGCTGGAATATTTCCATGCAGAAAGATATTAATCCATTAAGTAAAGCAGAGGTGTAAAATTCAGAATTAGGTTCACTTTCTAGCTCTGACAGAGATTTATTGGTAAGCTTGAACAAGTAACTTAAAATTCTTGAATTTGCTATCTATTCCTTTCTCACATCCTTTCTCCTTGTTTATACTTGAGTTTTTCATTACTGTTTTCCTTATTAGGTAGCTAGAAAGATGCCAAAAACATCATCTGATGTCTCCAAACACTAATTTACCACATAAGAAATTATAGAGGTACTAGTAAATGAGTGAAATTAGCTCTTATTTTTAAGTCTTTTTTTGAATTCTTCCTTGAGATAATTAGGAATGTCTCAGAACTACTGAATCTGAACAACCAAAA
>VZRL01006283.1:356621-450569 GCA_013397895.1 Origma solitaria | reverse complement strand
CCCCCCCCAAAAAAAAAAAAGCAAAAACTAAATTTGGATTTAAAAGGTACTTTATTTTGAAGAATTTAATGAAATCATGTTTTCCTTTCTCTTGGACACTTGACATTTTGAGTGGGGAATACAACATTATTACAACAGAAGTTAAAAAAAAATGACAGGGTTTACAGTGATTATTAAATTATTTTCCCTCAGGTTACTGTGAAACTGAATAATGGAATCAGGGATTTTTCAACTTCAGTGACACTGAAACAGAGTCTCTGCGATGGCAGGTGGCATCGAATTGCAGGTCAGTAAAATGTGATCATCCCCCAATTAAGGTGGCAGAGCCCATCTTTCCCTCCCCAGATATCCATCTCCATGGGCTAGAGCACTGGGAATATAACAGTGTTTTCAGATCTTTTTCACCTGTCAAGACTCAAGTTATGTGAAAGACACAGTCTTACGTATCCCTCAGATAGAGAACTGCAGAGCTTCTTGGGAAGACAAGCCCAGGTTCCTACAAAGATAGGAAGAGCAAGCAAAGATGGAAGCTCCTTGTTCAAAGAACAGAAAGCAGCTTAGCTGAAATGCTGGAATTTCCTAACTCATATACCAGATAACATTCTTCCTTTCTCAATTAGAGGTTAAAAAAGTTGATAGAATTCAGTAGGCACGAGTATATGCTGCCCTTAAAAGTCAAAGAACAAGACAGATGAAGGCAACCTTTTGCTCACAATAGAGAGATGTCTACAGCTGGGATTTTGCCTCTGTGCCAGACAGTCATCCTTCTTTCCTGGTTTTGAAAGTCAAAAAGTACTTCTAAACCCTGGGTGCTTTGAACCCCCTCACCTTCCTGCCTAGATGCTGATTTAGGATGCCTTCCATTGTCACTGCAGAAGAGATCTGAGTCTGCACCCTTGCCACAAGCATTCTGGTTCCATTCTGAAGGAAATCCAGGCACACAGGCAAGGGAGAAGCTTCACTGCATTCTAATACATCCCCGATTGGGAGTGACTGGGCAAACAGTTTTCCTAAGCCACATGCCATTGTATGCTCATAACCTGGAGCCTAAACACCACCACCAGTGATCAAGAGCCCCACTCAAAAGCACCCTTACTTCCACACTCTATCTTCCATTGGCCTGACTTTGTGCCAGAATCTGCCCACCGACTGTCACTGATGGCTCACAGCCAATCTAGCAAACACCAAATCAACTACTCACACCAAACAGATAACTCCTGTCTGTCATAGAAAACTCATGTGCTACTTCTTGTTGATCCCTGATCCTTCTCCTTTCAGTTATTAGAGATGCAAATGTGGTGCAGCTGGACGTGGACTCTGAAGTCAACCATGTGGTAGGGCCGCTAAATCCAAAGGCAATGGACCACAGGGAGCCAGTGTTTATTGGAGGTGTACCAGGTACGTTTTTGGCACATTTGTGGTACATTATTCTAAGATTTCAACCATGTTTCCAGAGAAAGCATAAAGACTAAGTTTTCCTCTCAAAAAAGAACAAAACATGTGAACAACCTGGTAAAATTCAAAGGCTCAAGAGCTGATCAGAAATGTTCTGCCTCAAGTTCTCAAAGAAAAAGATGTGCTGCTTCATCGAAATTAAAACATTCACAGCTGCTGGAGGGTTAGGTATGGACTCAGTGGGGAAGTCACCCAACTACAAACAAAAATGCTTTTTTTTCTATTTTACCTTCCCATGTGAGTTTACTGTTTTTTTTAAGAAGTGACATTTATTTATGGGTTTGGAAATTCGCTGTCGCTGTAACTGGAGTCCCAAGGTTTAGCTGCTAGTAGGCTTCTTTCCTCTTCTTCAGGCAATGGCATCTTTGAACACAAAACAAAACACAGAGATTCTGAGAAGGGGTTTCTATTAGAGAGATTTCTGCTCCTGTGTATTTGTGACTCACAGACCATCTGGGCAGCATGGGCTAAGATTACTACATTTCTTTCCCTCATTCAACAGACAGAGCTACTCTGTTGGGGTTCATACACAAACTGTAATCAATGCTACGTGATTCAATTTTTAAGTCAACTCCAGTTCATTTCTCATTGAAAACATGCAGCATTATTTCTCTGAGCCTTGCATGTCAATCATTAACAGCTCTAACTACAAAATTCATTATAATGCTTATCTTGGATTACTGGCTTGAGTGCATGGTGTTCACATCCATCCCACGCTACCAGGAGATAAAATGAGCCTAAAGGGAATAATAAAATCTATGCGCAGATGCCTGCTCACTCTTTAAATCCAAACTGGAATTTTATTAGGGCAGAACTCTTCCCAGAGAGGTAGTATAAAGTGGTAATTGCAAATGCTGTTCTGCTTCATAATAGAGCCTTCTATTTCTACATTAATTATAGAATACTAAAGCAATGCCATACATTGGCTCTATAATGCTATTATCAGCCTGGCACAGGAAACTCTTACACAGAACTTCACAACAACAAACAAGATATAATACTAAATAATGCCATGCAGATACAGCAAACTGGATGCAAACTAACAAATCAGACACAGACGACAATACATGTGATGTTAAAATACAAAAACAGATACTGGGACTCATCTACTCTGTTACTTAAAATAATGTACTTGTCAAAAAATGTTAAATTGTGTCTCTATTGACAATGTAGTATCAAGAGTTTTACAGAACTGTAGATAGCTAACCATACTTTAATGGCCTCTAGGACACTGGCAGTAGTCCAAATGTTTTAAAAGAACCACAGAAGATTCAAAGAGCTGCACTTAGCAGCAAATTTAGAAGATTCTCCCACCAAACTGATTATTTTGCCCATCATGAGCTCTACATTTTTATTTATTTAATTTTTTTAATCTCCTTCTTCCAGAGTCTCTGCTAACATCAAGCCTGACTACACGCAATTCCTTCATTGGCTGCATTCGTAACTTCATGATTGATGAAAAGCCAGTGAGTTTTAGTAAAGCAGCTTTGGTTAGTGGTGCTGTAAGCATTAATACTTGTCCAGCAGCCTGAGAGTGCACTGCATCAATGCTGAAAAGTTCCTTAGACCACAGAAAGAAAAACAGAACAAATGAAACCATGTTCAGCAAGACAAGAAGAATGAAAATATCACAGCTACATCTACAGAAAGCAGGAAGGGGGGGTCACTTCTAATAATTACACGCAAACAAAAATCACTGAAGAATAAAGGGCGGTTGCTTCTGCACTTCTCTTACTATACCACAAGAGTGAGCTTTACCATTTCTTATAGTGTATGTGTGGCCAGTCTGTTATATGAAAATGTGGGAATATAAAAGAAATTAAAATGATATTAAATATGTTACTTTCAAAATAGATCCTCTACATAATTTCATTCCATATCTTAGTCACCCTTTGTTTCACAGAGAAAGATCTGCTAATGCACATTTAAAGAATAAAGCTAGATAATAGATCTACATCACAAATACTGTTCAAAGATTTTATTGTATATTTTAATTTTCCATTCAACTCATTTATATATTCCTCAAATAAAATGGGGGAAGAGAGTATACTAATGATGTAAGCTTACAATGAAAAATTTAAATTTTTATTCCACTTCTAGACTTCATGGATATGTTCTAGCACAATATGAAGACAGGGTGTATACCTTATAAGACAGATGCTTTATACGTATGCTCGTTTACCTAAACCAGGTAATTTTAGACTAATGCTTGCCTTAGAGTCAACTCCACCTTTCAAGGTATTTCTCTGAATTTTTAAATGCACTTACATACAAACACAGCACTAAATTCACAATCTCATTGTGATCTCATTTGCACTAATGTTACACAAGCAAACATGAAGCATAGAAAACAGACTCACAGCCACAGTTTCAGGTGACACCCTTATCATACAAAACCATCACTTCCCTGTGAGACTCCTGCAAGACTTCAGTTTACAGAAGTAAACCTCAAACAAGGAACATGTTCCTTTGGATGGTATGCTGCTGCAGAGGAACTGGGAGTGAAATGGGAAGATGCAAACAGAAGACAACGGGCTGCAAATTCGAGCTATGCTATAACCACAGAAGGTAGATGGGAGTTAATGGTAGGGTTTAACTCACAGTAGGCTTGATCATCAAATAGACACAAGTCACTTGCAAAACTTAGTCTTTTCAGTGATCACCTACAAGGAATAAAAGCCATTTAGCTTTCTTTTCTTTAAAGAATAAATACTGTCACAGAAAGTTTTATGGTTGCTTAGTAAATTATTGTTGGAACCAACTCAAGACATGACCAGCTGCAAAGCAGGAAAGTATGAAATGCAAAAATAAAGGACAACACCCTAGAGACTAAAAATTAATAGGAATTCATCTGGAAAATGCACAAATGACAACTGGAATCCAAAGATCTTGAATGCACAGACAGCTGAAAGAACCACCAGAATAAGACACGTATGTAAGCACTAATCAGCAGCTTCCTTACTACTCTAAGTAGGGTGAGAAACGGGTTTTGACACACTGCAGCAGACTTGCCTTACTCTGGATTAAGAACTGCAAGCTCTGGCTACACAGGCACAGGAATTCTCCAGCAGCTGGGACCCCACCACTGACTCCCCACTTGTCTCCAGAGTCCAGTGTTGGGCGGTAAGTGAACACAGTGTGGCTCCAGCAGCCACTGCCTCTCCTTTCAGCAGCCTTGTCAGCTCTGCTCATACTTTCAGCCCCATTCCTGTTCTGCTGCCTTCTCCTGAACATGTCCCCCATTCTGTTCCCTGCAACTCTTAGGCAATATGCTCCAAGGAATGATTCCCTTTCCAACTCCTTACAGGTGCCCCCTACTTCCAGAAGTGATATGTAGCCCCTTCTTTTCATCACTCCACAGGCCACTGTTCATACTTGAGAATCACGCTGTAAAAGCATCCCTCTTCAATCTCACTGAATCAGGCATGGATCTCTAAATCCAGTTGCCTTCAAATGCCACCTTGGTCTCAGGCACCAAAACCATTATGCTTGCTCAGCTTTTTCCTGCTCCCAGCTACTACCCTGACCTGGAACAGAAATTTAGGGCTTTTGGTTTGGGAATTTTTTTATCCCTGGTTTTGAGGGCAAATGTCCGCAGACCAGTGAGCTGGGTTCCCAGTGGTTACAGAGACCACAGATGGTGTCAGAGCAGTGCAGCTGGGAGCAGTGGTAAAAAAGGAAGTCTCTCTCCTCCCAGTGCAAGTGAGTTGTTGGATTGACTCAAAAAAGCTCATGACACCACAACCTGAGCTAAGCTTCTTCAGGCCCTGGTCTCCAGGACCCTATTGCTGGAGAAAAGAACAGCAGATTCCCTGCTTAGATACGTCCGTTACAAGGATTACTGAAATTCCTTTTGAGTTGCCTGCAGCTGCTCAGCAGAGATAGCCAGGAATAGCATATGCTTGTGCCCCCTAAGAGCACCAGAGTTAGTGAATGCTGGTATTAAGTGGAGCATTGTATGTTTACTGGTACACACATACTCAGAATGTTTTCCTGTCTTACACCTACTTCAAACCAAAGTGTATTTTCTCATATCCACATCCAAGCTCTGTGAATAAACAATATTTATCTTAGCCATATTTGCTGCAATGTGATTTGGTTTCGTTCTGTTGATTTACATTTAAGAATGACTTTTCTGATTAATCACTCCTTTGCATACTTTATATATGGAAAACTAAAAATACACTAAAACAGTATGTGAATAAAAACCACATTAAAATTCATAAACTCTACTATTCAATTTACTTCTCTTTAATATACCACCAGCTAATCAAACACAGAGTGTTTGCAGAGGGTATGTTCCTCAATTTTCCCTTCTAGGCTTCAGAGGTGTAGGTTTCCTCTGCAGAATAGGGTTTCCAAAGGAAAAGACTGTAAACCAGAGAATACTTGCAGACTCAGAGACTTGCAGACTCTCAGAGAGCAGAAAATAATGCAAATTTCCCTGCCCCCAACATCCACATAGACCTTAAAATTACCATTTCATACACACCAAAGAAAGTCTGTATGTGATGCATTATATTGCACATACCTCTGCACTCATTTCAAGGCTGCTGGTGTTTAAGAGATGGCAACTGCCTAAGCAGAAATCTTCCCAGAATTCAATTTGTCTTCTGTATCTATCTTAAAAATTATAGTTTCAAAGTATGAAACCCTTCATCTACCAAGATATGGGAAAAACCTTCAAGTTCTGAGCTACATTGTCAGATTGTCCATTTCCATTTTTAACACGAATATAACTATCTAAATTCTGCAGAAAGCCTACAAAAAATGAGCACTGACCCTAAGGAGATTATAACTTTTCTCTGCCATGCTCAAGGTTATAGCAAGTGTTGTTATAGCCATTATCTAAATCAGGGCTGCAACTACACTGTTATTATATCCCAAAATATTCTGAGATTGGACATTTGCATGACTATATAAGAAAGAAGCCAATTTCAAGATGAAAGGGTCAGCGAGCTGCTTCAAACTAGAGGATTTAAATGGGATCTCAGACCCCTCTATCTCTTACATCTCAAGATGTGTAAAGAACTCCCTTCTCCTCAAGAATTCAGAATATGGACAACAGCCTGACCAGAAAAACGAAAGATGAGGTGTTACAAGCCTGACAGTAAGCTCCCAAAATCCAACAATTCTAAATTTAAAAAAACCCCAAACATACAAGTGGAAAAAAAATTAAAATTACAAACCAACAAACCTTCATATGTGAACTAAGACCTGCTATAAAACAAAGGCTAACATTAGTTCGAATTCCAGTCTATTCTCCCTACAGCAGCATGTGGCCTAAATAGTCAAATGACTGTTATTAAAAAGATGCTGAAAGCATAGCACACATATTTAACTTGTGATGTACTTTTGGCTCTTGTTACAGTGTGGGGATTAAGGGTTATTCACAGATTCACTGTGGTCCACGGCAATTCATTTCCTCTTAATAGCACAGTAAGTTATTTATACAATTATTCAATTTGTGTTCCAAAGCTGTGGAACACCATTCCTGTATAACACATCAACAGAATGTTACTGAGAAATTAAGGGTAAGAAATACACATTAGCATAAGTCTGTTGATTAAATGATTAACATAGACAAAAGTGTCTCCAAGAGGACTTGTATAGATTCACGTATTTTATACTATGTACATGAACTAGAGCTTCACCTATAACAAAACAGAAAGTCAAGTGTGTGATTATTTCTTTCACAGAGTTGAGCTGACTCTGTCATTAAACCTCTGAGCATATGCATCAAGCCCAACTGGCTACTATGCAGCAACTTCCTGTCCTTGGACCTCCTCTGGCAGCTAAAAAAATATCCCCGCATGGACATGAATCTCAGTTGCATCTCCAATTCACAGTGTTTGCAAGCTCAGATGGAACAATCCTTTTACATTTGCCATCACAGACCACTTAAAGTATACCAGAAGCCAAAGCACAGAGTGTCTTGCTGCAACCTCATGTTCAATAGAGTGAATCCCACTAAGCTGAATCTTGATGGGACATAGAATGCAAAAACTACAACTAACTTAAAGAACAAGTAGAAAGTGGAGCTAATTACACAAGAAGAAAGCAAGCCAGACACAGTAATGTTAAGAAATTCTGTCGAATTTTAATTAAGCTTTAGAATGATTATAAGCAATGTTGTACAGTGTTGTAAGTAAGGCCAAAAAGACATGTGAAGAGAAGACTTTAAGGACATGACAGTAGGCAAGAGCTATAGAAACAGTTTAACATCTAATAGTAGAACATAGCAAAACCTCCAAGTTTGAGCCAGTTCAGAAAACCACAGGGAACCAAATTAAGATATAGGTTACATATAATCTGTCCAGAAAGGAATTACTACCTACTTTCCTGATTAATATTCATGTAGTTTTACACTGGTGATTAGTTTATAGAAAATAAATGTTTGAAGCAGTATCACTTTATTCATTCTAAACATGTCTATAACACTAAAGGCCATTGGTCCTTTTCACACATTTCATACATGACACTTGAGTAAGCTTGGGCCACTCAGTACTTTTTCTTAAGAACAATATGAATTTCAATTAAGTTTTACAAAATTAGTCTATCTATTCCTTGTATACAATGCATTATTATATTGTATTGTACAAAATTTTATTTGCTGCAATACATACATAATCTTTCCAGGAAAGTTTTTTTTAAATAGTCATTTGCTATAACTTTATTTTCCCGTGGACCTACCATTAATCTCTACAGGATACTAGGTCAAGTCTAGGAGCAAACAGAGGACTAAAAATTTCATTTAGCAAATTTTGTTTGCACACCAGCATTAGAAAAAAATATATTTGGGAAAAGAGTATTTTGTTGGATGGTTTGAGACATAAAACCTAATGGACTGAGTTGCATGGAAGTGCTTTTTTCCTCCCACAGGAAGCAGAATTGCCATCTGTGTCACAATACATCTTTCTGCAAGCTTTGCGTGTTCCACATTCTTTACTGGTTTAGTCCTGGACTTGGCAGTGCTGGATTCACAGTTGGACTTGATGGTCTTAAAGGTCTTTTCCAACCTAAACGATTCCATGATTTCGCAGCTGAGCTGTGTTGCGGACCAGTCTTGCCATGCTGAGACAAAAGCATCTCCACACTCCTCATTTTTTCACTGTGGACAATTATGTGCACAAGAAATATGAAACTGAGCTTAATGTGCTAGCCTGGTGGGAGGCTACATTACAGCATTTCCAAATGGCCGCTTTTTCATTTAATTTTTAATTTGTATTTTCATACCGTTTCACACATTTCGCACCACCTCCCTGAATTATACATTCGGGGAAAATAAAGCGCTTCTTTATCGCAGCATTTTTAGCCATAAAGGATAATGAACTGTATGGAAATACTTCTGTTCTCCCGTACAGAGACTTTATTTTAGGTCTTTGTCAGGCCTCCTGTATCTGGGCCTCAGCCGAGGCCCTGCAGCCTCTCTCAGGCTCCCCTCAGGACTCACCGAGTGTCTGAGTCCCTCATCCCGTGCTGCCTACGCCCCCACCCTCCCGTCCCCCCACCTCCCTAATGGCACGTTCCACTCGCGGCGGGCAGGCGGCGGGCGCCCGCGGTTGAGACGACGGTTGGGACGTTCCACCGCAGGAACTCAGGGGGCGCGGCTTCCGGGCGCCGACTTCGAAACGGGAGTGTGCCTCCGGCGCGGCCATGACCCAGTCGGTGGTGGTGCAGGGTAAGGGGGTCGTGGCGCCCATACCTCCCGCCGCCCCCTTCCCGTGCCTGAGCCGTGTCTCTCTGCTTTGCAGTGGGACAGTGCGGGAACCAGGTGGGATGCCGCTTCTGGGACCTGGCGCTGCGGGAACACGCCGCCGTCAACAAGGTAACGGGGCTGGCCCGGGGCGAGCCGCCCCTCGCTGCCTTCCGTGTTCGTCGCTGTGACTGCAGAGCTCTGAGTTTGTTTAGTTAAAGTTAAGGCCGTTTCACTGCGAGCAAAGCCACCGCCAAGTTCTTGTGCCGTGTAACTAATCGTGAAACAAACCGTAAGGCTCACTGTCAAGAGACCTGGTTAAATCAGAGAGCTGCGCAGTCACCAGTCGTTTGAAATTTAACAAGGCAAAGTGCTGGATTCTGCACCTGGGGTGGGGCAACCCTGGGTGTACGTCCAGGCTCGGGAATGAGATGCTGGAAAGCAGCGCTGTGGAAAGGGACCTGGGGGTCCTGGTCGGTGGCAAGTTGGACATGAGTCAGCAGTGCCCTGGCAGCCAGGAGGGCCACGCGTGTCCTGGGAGCATCAGGCACAGCATCGCCAGCTGGGCAAGGGAGGGGATTGTCCTGCTCTGCTCTGCTCTGCACTGGGGCGGCCTCACCTCGAGTGCTGGGGGCAGTTTTGGGTGCCACAATATAAAAAACACATTAAGCTATTAGAGAACGTCCAAAGAAGGGCCACGAGCATAGTGAGGGGTCTGGACGTGAAGCCTTATGAGGAGCGGCTGAAGTCACTTGGTCTGTTTTTCTGTTTTGCCTGGAGGAGAGGAGACTGAGGAGACACCTCACTGCAGTCTGCAACTTCCTCATGAGGGGAGGAGGACGGGCAGGCGCTGATATCTTCTCTGTGATGACCAGTGACAGGACCCGAGGGAATGGCCTGAAGTTGTGTCAGGGAACATTTAAGTTTGGATTAGAAAAAGGTTCTTCAGTCAGAGGGTGGTTGGACACTGGAGCAGACTCCCCAGCACCAAGCCTGTCAGAGCTCAAGAAGCATTTGGACAACACGCTCAGGCACATGGTGTGACTCCTGGAGTGTCCTTTGAAGGGCTAAGAGTTGGACTCAATGTTCCTTCTGGGTCCCTTCCAACTCTGAATATTCTGTGATTCTGTTTTCCCTAATTCTGGTCTGCTTTTTCCAGCCTTTCCACCCTGAAAGGCTCAGGATGTCTCCCTACAACGAGGTATTACCACGTTTGAGGCAGTTAGCAACATGAGAGGACTCTTCAGTGCAGCTTCTTTGCCGCTGGCCATAAAGCAAAAAGAGGACACCCCCAAAGCCCACCATTGTTTTCCACTTTAGCTCATGCCATGACTTGCTGTACAGTTTTACTGACCAAAATAGCAGCATAAGGAGGGCATAGGATTGTGCTGAGTACCCTGAACAAAAACACACTTTTCTTGCTGTGACTATAAAGCACTTAAGTTATTTAAACTTGCCAGATCTCTTTAGCTTTGTGTTGGAGTAAGTAATTGCTATCTCTCAACAGGGAGTTCAAGAATCAGTGTGCTGTGCTGTCCTTTTCACAGAACTCCATGGGCATTGGTATCACGGTCATGGAGCCCATGATGAACTGAGAGCTGTATCCGTGATGAACTGAGTCAGCTAAAGAGCAGCTCTTCAATTTAATTACATTTGGGTCTTCAGTAAACTACTACAGTTGTTGTATCTTGTGCTGAAAAATTAATTTCCTAATTACATTCTCCTCTCAGTTTTTAATAACAAGCTGATGTTTCAATGAAATGTTCTTTTTAGAGCTGACTAGAGCTAGCCGGATTCAACAGAGATGTTCACTCAGCTTCAAGTGGCAAAATTTGACAGGTGACCTTCAGAGGTCACTTCCAACTTAAATTATTCCATGAAGAAGCACTGAGAATTTTTGACATTACACATCATTTTGTTTTGTTTCCTTTTAGAAAGGAATTTATGATGAAGCCTTAAGCAGTTTCTTCAGGAACGTAGATACAAGGTAAGTTCTTACCAAGCAGCTCGAGAGCTTATCTTCTCTTAACCTAAGTTATAGTTTGCTTTGTTTCAAGTCATATTTAGCTTGTGCTAGAAAAATATTTTGCTTTTTTTCTGTTCTCCTCAAAACCTTATCTTTGCATTTCCATTTTATCTATACATACTTCAGTAGATAAATGTGTTGAAAGTGTTTAGGTTTGTTTTCCTTTCATTTTGTCTCAAAGGTGGACAGTGAGGATCTGATAGCTTTTGCCATTGCAAATCACAATCAGATTGTATGCCCTCTGAATACCAACTGAGCAGCATTTCTTGAAGAGTTCTAAGAGGAATTGTATATAAGATAGTTGGAAAAGAATGACAGTTTTTAAATCTTATCTGACTACTGTATTACACAGAGTAGTAGCTATAATTGTTTTTTATAAGTTAACTAATTCATACCTTCAAAGCATTAGTCAGCTCTTATCTGTCCAGTTACAAAAATCCTTTCAGTTTGCAAGAAGAAAATGTGTTCTTAGGATATCCTGTTGCATTTTAATCAATAAAAAAACATTTGACCAACCTCTGTTTCCTTCCATTATATGAAAAGGTTGCAGTACATCATGTGATTTTAACTAGAACAACATTGAAATCCAAATTGTTTTGTCTCAAATTTTACCTCTTTGAAAGAGCACTGCAAATGTATTGAAGTTCATTATTGTCATTCCTTATGGGTATTTCCTAGAATATCTTTTTTTCTTTTTTTAAACCAAGAAAACTTGATCTTAAAAAATGTCTGTTTCTGTACGTGCCAGATGAAGCCACCAAATTTGTAATTGACAGGTCGGCTACAATAGAAACATCTGTTTTCTTTTTGAGCAATCTGGTCTAGTGGAAGGTGCCCCTGCCCATGGCAGGGGGGTTGGAACTGGATGATCTTTAAGGTCCCTTCCAGCCCAAGCCATCCCATGATTCTAGGAACATAGGGATTTTTTTCAGCAATTGAATCCAAGTGGTTGAAGGTATGGTCTGTCAGAAAAGACCACAAAGGCAATGGTAAGAAAAATAAATGTTTTGGGGTTGGTTTTATTTCCCCTTTGAATTTTCAAGGTCCTGAAGAAAAAATTTCTCAGTGAATTTACTGGTGCTGTAGTGTACTCCTATAGTTTGTTGTGTAGGTTAGGGGAATCACATGGGTATTGGAGGCTGCTGTGAGCTGCTTACCTAATGAAAAGTGTTTGGTGATCATCTTTGAGTGAGACAGTGGAAAATCCTTGAGGAATCCAGTGCAGCCCTGTACTCTCTTCCCCTTGTTCCTGATGGGACTCAACAGGCTCAGAACATTGGTACTACAGTCAATTTTAGCTGATGTTTTGTGAATATAATGGTGGTCGAATGTAGAATGGTCTAAGACATACTTTAAATTTAGGCTTGGCGAGCCCCCAGATTGGGTAATTAATGGAGGGAAAAATAAGATCCGTTTTCCAGTATCCCTGCCTTTGTTCCCTTGTGTTGAATATAGTTTAGCCAGACCATAGTATCTCATCCTTTGTGTAGGAAAAAATGTGATTGTAACATAATGTATAGTCTGCTATGTTGCCTCAGTACAACCAGTCCTGGGAAAGAAGGAAGATTTAGCTATGTCAGCCCAGCAGGACTGCTGAACTGGTAAATCATAATAAGCAGAATAAGTCAAGCACAGCACTGTGCTGGTGCTCTTACAGAGCTTTCACACCTCGAGCACAAGCACAGTGTTGTACTACACCCACTGAAAAGCTCGTGGGGAGCTTTTCTCTATTGTATGATGTGGATACACGTATCACGTGCTGATAAAAGATAATCCTTTCAATGTTTGGCAATGCCTGTAGAATTCCTGCGAAGCAGAGGCTATATCTGAGAGTAAACTTTAATGCTTGTCTTTTCAGCTTCTTGAAGCAATGTTTAGCATATTTCTGATGGAGATTGTGTCCTATAGTCATATTACTTTCAGGAATTGTGAGGTCTTAGCAGCATGTTCAGGGTGTTTCTGTTTGTTTGCATTGTCATAGTCCTCCAAACACAAAATAGAAAAGGTAAAATTTTCTTGTATATATTTTATGCTACGAATCTGATCTTAGATATTTCTGTTACCATTTTTTTTCAGAAGTGGTGATAATGGTCCTGATATTTACAAAGGAAAAATCTGCTCTTTAAAAGCACGAGTAAGGCAATTTATAAAGGTCATTCTTTTTACATTGAATATCTATGTCCAACTGTGTGGGAATTCTCTTGTAGTTCTTAAAATTGCATACAGGTTTAAATACTACTTTGAATAGTAAAATTTCTAATATTAACTTTTATTAATGCAGTAATGCAGTTTGCTGCCAGTCTTGTTGAGTAATTTAAATTGAAGTTTTAATAAAATGATTACAGATATTAAGTTTTTATTTTAATTTTCCAAGGATTGGAGAAATCCTTAGAATCCTTTGAGCCTCTTTAAATGATTAAAAAGCAAGGAAACTTGAAACATAAAAAAGTTTTAATTTCTTTATTCCTAAGTATCGGGGCAGAATATTATAAAATTTTAACAAAATTTCATCATCTGAGATGCTGTCTTATCGAACAACTTCTAGCAAGTCAGCTTAGGTAAATCTAGTTGGTCTTGTAGTTAACAACTGAGGGGGAGAAAAGGTTTCTCTGGAGCAGAGTAGAAATGGAATTCCTTTTCTATTATAAATAATTTTATATTTCTTTGTGTGATTATTTCAAGGGTGGTTTGCTTACTGACTGAATTTTAATTCTTTCCATTCTCAAAGGCACTGTTGATTGACATGGAGGAGGGTGTGGTAAATGAAATTCTACAGGGACCATTGAGGGATGTGTTTGATAGCAAGCAGCTTATCACAGATGTTTCTGGTTCAGGAAACAACTGGTGAGAACCTCTTTAGAACACATTTCTTAGCAGCTAATTAGATGGTATTTGAAAGGGGAAATGATAACCGTAGCTTTCTGCTTCGTTCTGCACCTGGAGAGCTGCAGCATTTTACCAGCAAACTTGGAGTCACTGTTGCCTGGAGGAGGGCTTTGAAAAGGCTCTTACAGAAGAATAATTCTGCTGATGTATCATTTCATCTTTTTTTTCCTCCCTCTTTTTTGATTTTCTTTACAAAAGAACATGCTTTTTATTTTTGTTTCTTTGGCATTCAGCTGCTTTCATTGCTTAGTCGAAGCCATAATCTAGTTTGAAACTGTGCAACTACTGTGGAAATGAGATATATGAACAAATGCACTTCTGATTTCTAAGCACCACAGAGTCTGGCTTTGTGCATATAAACTACATTACCAAAAGAGAAATTCAGAAAAAGATTGATTAACATAATGAATTCCAAATTTTCACGGAGACCCTAACATACTCTAATAATATTCAATGCACTACAGACTGGAAAGCAAGTCACCAGCAAATGTACCAAAAGAGAGTGCAATACAGGGAATACAACATTCTGTAACTTTGCCATCTAGCAGACAAGTGTGTTGAAAATAAGCTGTTTGGGGTTTTTTTGCTACTAGTAGCAACTGACTCGCATAGTACTCAAAAGATGAATCTGTACAGATATTGCATAGCGGTATCTGTATTGTTAGGGACTATATAGCTTTCATTTCATTATTACAATTAGATCATCCAGTGTGGGAGTTTATTTCCTTCTCAGTACAGAATAATAAGTGTACACTCCAAAGTTGTGAACTTAGTGCTGTTTTCATCCCCAAAGTTAAAACTGTGTCCTGACTCCCATGTTCTCATTATGTAGTTACAGCTTAGAAATTGTCACAGATGAGGTGGTACACCCAGCTTTGGACTCTGAGCTCTAAAATGTCACATATAAGGAGTTAAAATAAAAAATTGAAAGTTTGATTGTTGAAGGGTTTTTTTAAGTACTTTTCATATTCTCAGGGCTATAGGCCATAAGATATATGGCTATCAGTACCGTGAAAATATAGTGGAAAAGCTGAGGAAAACCGCTGAACATTGTGACTGTCTACAGTGCTTCTTTATAATTCATTCCATGGGAGGTGGTAAGTAATCTTTTTATGGTGAATATGATTGCAGTTGCCATTGATTAAAAAAACCCAAACATGTATCTTGAAAAGAAAAGATAATAATCTGCATAATTTAGAATGCAGATTAAAGAAATTAACATAGTCCACTTAAGTGGACCAGTAATTATTTATCACTTGTTTTGTTAGAGCACTGAGGAACACTAATGTGCTACCCACAACAAAAATGCAGCTGAAATTCTAAAGATGAGGCAGTGAGTAGATCAAGACAGGTACCAAAGACAAACACTGAGGTATTGCTGATCAGAAGAAGGATCAGTGACCTCTGAACAATGACAGCATTGTCATAATCAAGTTGCTTTTAATTGTGGGTAAAGAGTTTTACATAAAGGCTTTGAAGAAGACTTATAATGTTGCTTAACTTTAGAAAAACTTTGTTTTTCTGTTTTCCTTCCACATAATTCTCTTGAATCCCATGTAGTTACTTTGTTAATAAGACAAAAGGGAGACTCCTTTGCAGTAACAATTTTGTCATAATTGCGTTGGCACTGAGCCTTCCTACCCCAGAAACCTGAGAGCAGCATGGTTATGATGTGGAAAAAGACACAGAAAATAGCTCTAAATATGAGGCAAGTATTTTGTCAAATGCCTTTTTTGTGGCCATTTGCTTAATTTCAGAGACCCTGCAGATACTGTTTCTGTTATTGTGAAAACTGCTGTCTTGTTGGTAGATTAAATTGTCTGCCACTGAGAATGTAGCTGAATATTCAGAAAAATACTGCAGATCAGTTCTCTGTTTTGAACTCATGGCTGTGTTCTCTAGCATTAAAGAGGAAAAAAGACTCTGTGCTGGGGGGAAGGAGCAGTTCTGTTGTTACTGGAGAATGAGAAAACATCATAAAGAAACTCTAAAAGGAAAATAAGTAATTGTTTGGGGCAGTTCAATGCTTTTAAGCAAATGTTGTGTTTCATAGTTCAAATTAAAGAACTGAAAATAAGAAGTAGAAATACTAGGTCAGAAAAATGTTTGTTATGTAATAGGACTTTGTGGTTTGCAGAAATTTTTGAGACTGTATACTTCATCCTGACTGATATATTGGGAAATAATTTTATTACTTAATTATTTTCCTGTCTGGGAAAAACCTTCCTACCTTAATTACAGTTGAGTAGCCTGTCATCCAAATGCTTCAGAAAATATTCATTAACATATATAATTGAAAAGTTGTATGTCTCCTATGTGAGTCTCAGTGCCTAAGATAATGTGAGGACCTTGTCTTCTCTCATTCTGTCTTCATAATTAGGGACAGGATCTGGTCTTGGAACTTTTGTCCTAAATTTGCTTGAGGAGGAATTCCCAGAAGTATATAGATTTGTTACTTCAGTTTATCCCTCTGGTGAAGATGATGTTATTACTTCTCCATATAACAGTGTTCTGGCTATGAAGGAGCTTAATGAACATGCAGACTGTGTGCTACCAGTAGAGAATGAAGTAAGAAATAATATTCTATTCCTGTAATTTTTTTATTAGACAGTAGAAGTGTCTCTTCCTTTTCTGTACTGATTTGAGTACCAAGTCTCTAAAAGCATAATTCCATTTTTAAAGTAATAATTGAACTTCTAAGTCACTCGCAGGCTTTTGAAGTTAACAGGGGTATCACTAAAAAGTTTCTCCGCTCCTTCAAAGTAAGGTAGAGTGAATTTTTTCGTGTCTATTTCAAGGTAAACAGTGAAAAGCTTCTATTTACTGAGACAGAGTGTCATCTATTCTTTTAGCAATCAATTTGTGCGTAGTATTAGTAGGATCCTGCAAGGGAAATTACTAACTTCTCCAGATTCCAACAAACTTAACTGTGTTGATTAGTGATATGGGAATCATAGATATACCTGACTTTGCAAAGTGCTAGACTCATTTGAATCTAGCTTTGGTGACTGTCTTGCTGTTTGCTTATGAAAAAAGCAAGAGAAAGTGAAATATAGTTAGAGACTGTATTTTTTGTTTCACAAGTGTTATCTTCTAAAACTGCATTTTAAATTTTCGTAAGTATTTTGAATAGTTGAGTAAAATTCAAACTTCTGAGTCAAGCTGTGTACATATTTATGATATGGCACAGACTTTTAGAAACACTTCAGTCAAGTGGAATTGTTTAAAAGTTGGACTTAGATGTATCAAAGGTATAATCTTTGAGCTAACAGTACAATGTCTGAGCTTTCAAGATAATTAGAAATGAAAAACTGGGGTACTGAATTTGAAAGTTCTGTACTCAAGACTATTTCTGTGCTTTTTTTCCTCTCTCTCTCAAAGTCTCTGTTTGAGATAGTTAATAAAATTCATCAGATGATCAATTCTGGGAAGTTGGGATCAACTGTGAAGCAAAACAGCTTGGTAACATCAAGTGCAGGCAGTGCAAAAACACTACAAGAGAAGCCATTTGATGCAATGAATAACATCGTAGCCAACTTGCTGCTGAACCTGACAAGGTACAGTTACAGGTTATTCCTCTGTAACGCAGTACTGTTGCTGGAGGTGGTATGGGCTGTAAACACACAAGCCTGCATCAACGTGAATAATATTAATTGGTTTTCATTCAATATGAGTCTTCTATTTTTAAGAATTGGTTACTAAGTGCTAAAGTATTTGACAGTATTCAGATTGGAGTGGTATTGCTTTAGCCGTGATAGTCTTGAAACTAAGTAAGTTTATAGGTAGAAGGATATTGTCTTCCATTAGCGCTTAATGGAGCCCACGGAGGTTTGCCTTTCTAGGCCAGTTGTATTATTTTATAAATATTGTCAGATCATTTTTGGTCCTAAACTGTCTGTTGCTGCAAGAAATATTCTTCTGGAGTATTGTCCTGTTTTTCTTTTAAACGGCTTGTCAGGAATGGTAAGTCACATGTGTTTTATTATGGCTCGTTTGGTAAAAGTGGTATTAATTAACCAGTATTAACAGGTATTAATCACTATTAATACTGAAAATCAGTGCTAAAGACTACGATTCGAAAACAAGGAAACATTCTTGGTAATTTATTGTTCTTTAATGGCAAATATAAGTAAATAAGACATAGCAGACAAGTGTTACTGCCACTTGTGAAAGTTTTGTAATTACACTTGAACACCTGCTTGAATGCTGTGCTGTTTTACAGTTTTATTATACAGAACAGCTAAAAAATAGATTTCATAGAAGTTTGCATTATAGAAGTGATTTATTTAGTTTATAGCAGTTTCATAACAGTTTGTTAATTTTTCAGCTCTGCTAGATTTGAAGGTTCCCTAAACATGGATCTTAATGAAATCAGCATGAATTTGGTTCCATTTCCTCGACTTCATTATTTGGTTTCAAGCTTGACACCTCTGTATACACTGGCAGATGTTAATGTACCTTCTAGAAGGTAAGAAAAAATATTATTGGAGTTTCACATTTAAAGCTTAATTTCTGACTCTTCCATAGTTTTCATTAAAAAATTCCATTCTGTAGCAAAACTAAGGGTGGAAGTTCTAAAACTTGTATGTCTGCCACATTTTCAAATTTATCCTGCTGATTTATGGAACATCTGTCATCCCTTTTCTCTGTAATGGTTGAGCCAGTAAACTTGACATCCTTTTAATCTCTGCTGGAAGTGTTTCTATTGGGAAAATGTATTACTTAGAACCCACACCACAAGTTCTTTTGAGTAACAGTTTGCACTTGACTGACAAAATACTCTGAAGACAAACAAGGGATTAACTAGACCCTTTGGGAAATAATGGCATCTTACTTCAGTCTGGAGATGCAGTGAGTGCAATGGGCCTATTTAACATCTTATTGTCATGATAAACTGATGTGTCAAAATTTGTGAGATATTTATCCCTCTAACAGCAGAAAAATAACCAGTTAAAATAGATTTTACTGGGTTTAGTGGATTATGTTCAGTCAGCAAGAGGTCCAAATAGTGATAGAGACAGCGAAGGGTAAGTGATGGAAGTATGCAAAGTGGAGAACAGGACCACCCTTATTTTTCAATAGCAATTCATGACAGTGAGATCTGTTGAAAAGATACCTTGAGGAGACAGTACAATGCTGGGAGGAAGATAGCAGACTACGGGGAGATGGGCAGTCAGAGATGTTGCAGAATAAAGTGGGAACAGTAATATTTTTGTCTCCTTTAATTAGTTGTTTTTTTGTAATAGGCAGATTGTGGCAGAGTTGATATAAGAAAAAAGAAATAGAGATGATAAATGTAGAGCATTTGGGACAAATTAAAAGAATAGCTTAGATGTGGGTCTGCAGAACACCATCTTTGTTATCCCACAGTAGAGTGAAACTTGGTTAAGGAAGTGAAGAGAGAAAGAATATGATCTGCAGTGTCCTCTTTTAAAGCAGTCATGTGTGATAAAATTAGAATAAGTAGACTAGACAAGTATGTATAGCCTGTCTTTTCCCAAATCATTAATCAAAATTAATACAGTTCTATGATTCATTGATCCTTTTAAATAATGAAGTGTAACAGGCAGATAATCAGTTCTGTAAGGGTCAGCAGCACTTTGATATTCCTTGTCAGATCCTTCACAGTGAGATTGTCCTCTCAAATCGCCACATAACCAGAACCCCAAGTAGTTGAATTCCTTTACATAATTTTAAGACTTTGTAACCATTGGCCTCAAATTGCCTTTTATAAAGGCAACTTCTCTGACTTAACAGTGGCTTGTAACCCAAGGAAGAAGAGAGGAAACAAATTGATCCATTGTGTTTCTAGAAACTTCTAATGCCAGTATATGGACACAGAAAGGTTTGACTTTATCATTTATGGTCCCAGGTTTAATGTACCTTTATCCAGAATTTTATGAACTTTTGAGCCCTGAAGGTGGGCGTTCTGAAGAACTTTTGTATGCTACTTTAGTAAGAGTAGATAACTGTTTTCTTTTCACCTAGGCTGGACCAGATGTTCTCAGATGCATTTAGCAGAGATCATCAACTAATTCAGGCAGATCCAAAGCACAGCCTCTACCTCGCCTGTGCACTTCTTGTTCGAGGAAACGTGCAGGTTTCAGACCTTCGCAGAAATATTGAAAGGTTTGTAAAGCCATGCCGTAGTCATGGGATTTGTACTGAAACTGATGGCAGTTATCCACAGCATTCCAGTTTTTCATTTGAACAGGTTCAATACCCGATCAGTTTACTCCAACATACTTTTCTTAATTTTAGAAGGGTAGAAAACATAATTAACTTGTGTAATGAGTGAAAATAAGTCTAGTATTCCTGGAATTCCAAATAAAGGGAGGTGCTCTCCTCTCAATTGCAAAAGAAAGCAAAGCCCAGCCTTCCAGGGGTCTCCCAACAGTAAAGGATGTTGGAGGAATAAGTTCTGTAGTAGGAGTTTGCTTTTGCTGAACAGAAGGCCCCTCTATTTCATACTTACTTTCATGTAGGTAGGAAATCATCCTTATTTTAACAGCTCTGTGTTGTTAGCACCTGTCTTCTGCCCCTTTACTAAATCTCAGAGTGCTTGCAGTCCCTGTTATCGAAACAGGTACTTTTAACTTTGCTTTTCAAATCTCGATACATTAAATTAAAAAACCAAAATTGATGTTCACAATTTAAATTTAAAATACAGGCACAATGGTTTAGTCTGAAGTCTAAAATGTCTTATTTTAGTGATAGTTATAACTGTCCTCCTTAATCCTAGGTGCTTAAATGTTAACCTTTCCAGACTGTAGTTGAGAAAGGAAATTTAGCCTTTGTGTTCTTTATATTCCTTAGGTAACTAAATTTTTGTATCACAGGTTGAAGCCTTCTCTGCACTTTGTCTCCTGGAATCAAGAGGGCTGGAAGACTGGTTTGTGTTCAGTACCTCCTGTGGGCCATTCCCATTCCCTTCTGGCTTTAGCAAACAACACCTGTGTAAAACCAACTTTCATTAAACTCAAAGACAGATTTATGAAGCTCTACAAGAAAAAGGTGCAACTCTTATCATTGTAACATCCATAGTCACAAATCATTAGCATCTTGCATTATTGGAAATCAAATCTTAGTGTCACAAAGGGACTGCTTATAATTAAGAGCCCAAGGGTTTTATTCATGTTACCAGTCAAGGAATCATTCCAACAGTTGCTGCTTAAAAAGCATAAATCCCTTATTAATCTGTACCTGTCTGGCAACATCACAGAGTCATAGACTGGTTTGGGTTAGAAGGAACCTTGAAGGTCATCTAGTTCCAACCGCTCTGCCACAGACAGGGGCATCTTCCACTAGACCAGGTGTCTCAAAGCTCCGTCCAACCTGGCCAAGAATACTTCCAGGGATGGAGCATCCACAATTTCTCTGGGCAGCCTGTTCCAGTGCACAGTAAAGAATGTTGTCCTAAAATCTAATCTAAACCCCAAAGCTCTCTCTCACTTCCCTTCCTCAGCAGGAGAAAAGTACCGTGAAAAAGCTTGTGGGTCAAGATAAAGACAGGGACATCACCCACCAGTTATTGTAATGGGCTAAATAGACTTGGCATAGGGAATATTACTTTAATTTATTGCCAAAAAATAGCAGAGTAGTACAGCAAGAAATAAAACCAAAACTGAAAACACCTTCATCCCCGCTCCACTGCCTTCTTCCCAGCCTCAGAATTCTACTTCTGTTCCTTCTTCACTGATCTTAGTGTCTGCAGGGCTGTTTCTGTCACATTTTCCTAAACCTTCTCTCTCAAGGCTGTTGTGCAGCATTTTTACCCCTCATTAAATACATTGTCACAGAGGCATTACCAGCATCACTAATGGGCTCGACTGCAGACAGTGGCAGGTCCATACTGGAGCTGGCTCGAATGGCTCTGTCCAATGTGGGGGCAGTTCCTGTTACCTTCTCACAAAAGACACCCCTGCAACCCCTGCTACCAAAGCCCTGCAATGTAAACACAATGCAGAGTTTGTCAGGTGTACTGAAGAAGGCAATATGAAAATATGGTTGTTTAAGAAATCAGTAATATCGAGTGTAATTCACTAGGGGATTGTTACCAAAGTTGCCAAGTATTTAAACAAGGGATGTCATTTATTTAAATCTCTAAGTCTCCTTTCTACAGTGCTTACACTCCCCCCTTCAATGCAGGCTAAATGGTACTTCCTGAGCCAAAGCAATTAGGTGCCAAGAAAAGGATAACACTGAATTTTTTTTATTCTGGTAGGCTCACCTTCACCATTATCTGCAAATAGATGGGATGGAGCAAAGTTGTTTTTCTGAAGCTATATCCTCTTTGTCTGACCTAATAGAAGAGTACAATGAACTGGATGCTACAAAAGGTGAGCCTAGAATAGATCCTTCAAGACTGAAGATAGCTGTTTAATGAAAGAAGAACTGATTTTTAAAAAAAACAAGAAAAAAAAGTGGCATCCAGCCACTTCAGTTAACCAGAATGACTTGCATCATGCCTGACTATTGTAATTCCAAAGTGGGACCAGGACAACAGCTTCCTTACCTCAAGAGGTGTCATTAAGTGATGAGCCATGCCTGTAAGAAAGATTTGAAGGCACGTAATTGTGACTGGTATCAGCAAGGACAGTAATCCTGACTGAGGAGTAAATTGACACACCATATGCTGTGAAGAAAAGGAGGAGAGGTTATAGCAGCCAAAAATGTAATTCTCTTCTCAGACTTTCAACTTACGGTAAACTAAATGTAGGTCTTGCTTCAAAGAAGGATCACCCTTGCTAGATTTAGTTTTTAACAAGCAACTATTCCGAAGAGAAGAAAAGCCTGTGTAAGTCTTTTCAAAGATGAAAGCAAGTCTCTAATGTGACTGCTTTCTTACACTTTGCAGTAGATACTTCAGAATGCTCTAAGCTATGTTCCTCGCTTTAGTATTTTTGCTTCTGTGTTGTACTTACCTATATTAGAGCATTCTTAGTTGATACCAAAATTGACAATAACAGAAAATTTTTTTAAAAATTTTGTTTCAAGTATTATACTTGGAGTATTAATTAACATTTTCATGATTCATATTCATGAATGCTGAGTTGCACTTGATAATGAGATAATACAGAATATCTCTGAGCAAAACATGCACTTATAATGAAGTTATAATGACCATTTGGAGAAAAAAGTTTATAACCTTGAAAGAATGCAAGTAAAATAGATGTTTTAATATTTATAATTGTCAGGGTAAGCAGCTTTCTATATTACAGTAAGAACTTTTACAAAATAGAATGTACAGCTATTTCCAGTTGCTTGTCAGTGAACTGTTACAAATCAGAATGGATTGATACAATGATTTCTTGAAATTTGAAATCCTTCTACCAGGCTTGGAGTGGATATGTAAGTAAGCACAATTTCCTATGTATGTGCCCAGAAGTATTCAATGAAGTATTGTGATAACATTTGTTGAGAGCATCTTTAAAGAAAATGTTCTAAAAATAGCAATTTTCTTAAAATCTTGCATCTATTATCTGCAGTTGCCCACTTATTTGTTCCTTTACACATGCAGTGTTTATATCCACAACACTAGAGAAAGACTATCTGTTGCAAAAACTGGTCTGAGTTTAAAGTTGATGACTTCTCTTTCAAAACAGCATTGATGTGGTTTACCTACTGCAGATGTACAGCAGAAAGGGTTCATTTAAGAATAAAGAATGATAGTTGAAGTATTACAGTATTTTTCCTAACCGGTTAGAGCATGTATTTGTCTTTGTGGGCAACAACTTGTTATAGTGGGGTATTGATGCTGTCTTGCTGTGCCTTTCTTAGTTACCAGAAGTTCCTGTTTGGGCAGTATCACAAACAAGAATGTATCTGCCCATGTAAAAACAGTAACATTTAAAAAGATGCCCTCTTGCATTTTCCAGGTGCCATTTAATAAATGAGTGAATATTCATGGATGTAGTTTCATTATAAGCACTGCTGTGGCAGGAGGTTATGCTGATTCTTCAGGGTGGGAATGTGCTGTTGCACTTCATGTGTTATAGTCAACGGTGTCATTCATCATAGGAGTTTGAGTTCGGAAAATATATCTCCTGGAGCACTGCAAATCCTCTGACACACACACGATGTTATCCACATCATCTTCCATCTGAAGAAGCCTTCGTTGGGACACTCAAATTGTACAGTGATCATTTTGGACTTATTAGGAATGCAGCACCTCTTGTCCAAGCACACTCCACAGAAAGTTAGTTTGTATCTTTGAGTAGTTGTGCATCCAGAAAAAACTAGCTTCTGTGCTGTTGGAAGCTGGAAAGTTGGTTGACATGTTTTTCCCTTTGGAATCTTTAATATTAAACAAAGAAAACCCTGAACATTAAAAGCAGATCATGTAAGAAAAAGTTACAACATTTGCTTAGAAATATCTTGAAAGTTACTCAGTCTGAAAGCTGCCTGATTTTTCCTTTGTCAGTCAACAAATAGAAAATATTTTCGAAGTGACTGCCCATCAGGACAGCATTAGCAGCACTTATATTTCAGGACATTACATTCTTTTGTTTGAAATTGTGCATCTGTAGTTTGCTACTGAAACCTGAAGACTGATGGTAGAAAACACAGAAGAGTTACTTTAAAACCCATAAAAAGCAAAGAAGTAAATGTTTTATTAGTACTTGCTAATACATCCATTTTTCCATTAGTTCCAATATTTTAATTTTCTATTAGGAATTAATTTTATGCTAGAAAATACCTTTATATTCTTCAACATATTGGTCAGACAAGGCTGGATGAAGCATAATCTGTTTTCTTTTTTCATTTCACATTTTCTGTTGTCATTGGTCACTCTGCTGGATATGCCTATGCCACAGGTCCTGGAGCAGGGTGTCCAGGGAGTTGCCTGTATGAGGCACTTTTTCTTCAAAACCAGCGGTAAGCTTCTGTAAGCTAAGACAGCAATATTTTATTTATGCAGCCCCAAAAGGATAAATTGAAAATACAAGGATAAGAACTGGATTTCTGTTCATGAAGGTACTTCTGCAGATAAACCTAAAAATAAGATATAAATAACATTTATGCAAAATTCAGCTGAGCTGCTGTTAAACTTTGCTGACACTGGATACTCAGATCCTAGCAAGTACTATGAAATTGCATGTATTATATGACCTTCCAGTTTCATGTGATGGAAATGTTGTGTGGAGAGAGTTAATTGTGGTGTTTTTATGAAATATCCAGATTTTTATTTTATTTTAGGCCACACATAGCTTGTAAAGGCTGCTGAAAATATTAATGTTTGTGTCTTTGTAGTTATTGATAAGACTTTAGGTTTTGTATTGAGGAATAAAATTCTCCAGTCACTTTTAGATACCACTGAAGAGGCTGAGGGCTCGCTTAGGTGGAGTATACTTAAAAAAAGAAACAAAATTGCAGTGGAAAAGTTCTGCAAAAAAACTGTGTGGAGTCTGTGCATTTATGTAAGAGCACGGGCAGAATTACCTGGAATTACCAGAATTGCTGTCTACTTTCTGGAATACTTGGAAACTAGACAGCGATTTAAAGATCTCACTGAAGTAAGCAGTTTAAAAGCCTGTCACAGATCTGTAACAAATAAAGGGAAGTTAAATGGTTGTTTATACTTGGTACATTTTTAAAGTATGACCTAGTTACATCCCTGTGTGTCTGAATTAGGTAAATCAAATTGAAATGGAAAGCCAGAAAACAAAGCAAGAGGAGTGAAATGAAACTTAGCACTTACTATCCACTCTAACAGAAAAAGTACGTTTTAAAATTCATATTAGCCCATTGAGCCATCCATGGAATTCATGGACAAGTTGACAAGATACTTCTGCTGGACTTCTGCTGGAAATGGGAGGGGAAAGGCTTTACTTTGAAAAAAACTTTCAAGGTGTTTTTCTTCAGAAGATTCCCAAAGAAAGCATCCTACAGCATGTGCAGCTACCACAGGGACAGGGTATTGGGTCCCTGAATGGAGCCCAGTAGAAAGCATGCTTTGCAAGCTGTGTGTCTTCTCTCAAAGTTATGCTGTGCAGCTGATCCAAATTCCAGAATAAATGCTGTTGTGTTGCAGTTAGTGAGGGAGTTACTGAAGGCTGGACTTCAGCTTTTGGATCCACTGAAGGACTGCAAAGTAAATGGCTTAATGCTGTTCTCTACGTATCTGAAATACATTAATTAAGTTTGTGGTGGGATATATTTCAGACAGTCAAATGGTTTGGTTGCCATTGTTCTCAATGTGTTATCATCTCTCTTCAGTCAGATTAGCACTGTTCTCTAGAAATTAAATCTCTCTTCACTTAAAGTCTGTTGCTTTACCAAGTGCCTGTTTATACAATGGTATTAAGTGTATTTCTGTTAAAAGGCTTTGATATTAGATATAGGTATTGTATCCTAATTTTGAAGTGAAGATGAACTTCTTTTTTTTGCTTTGGCTTACTTGCATAACCACTGCTTACATGGGAGAAGTTGTCCAAACTGGACTTCAGATTTTTTAAGCAGGTCCCTTTATCTGCACATTGACTGACTTATGTGCATCTACTCAACAGCCTTTGATAAAGGTTTTCTGATAAGCTTTGCAATCCTTTTAGTTTTATTTTATGGATCCATGATGGTGATTCAAGCTGCCACCAAATAAATGGCTCTGCTTTCTGGTACCTGCATTAGCTGTGACAGATGACTTTCACCATGAAAAGTTGTACATGCATGGGGAAGGAGATGACACAAGCGTAGGCAGCTCCGGCCAGGGAAGGGCTGACATAGCTGCTTCTGGCAATAGTACTTCCTTAGAGTGGAAAATAGAACTCGTGTTAGCAGCAGAGCAAGAATGAAGTTAAAGGGAATGTCAGCTGACCTTGGCAGAATTGCATGGACAAGCTTATGAATGCTTTTGATCAGACTGAATAGAGAAGAAACTGGGGAGAGTATTGTTCTTGCAGCGACGTAAAATTTGTGAATGTGGGAAAGCCACTAAGGCAATTTTTATAATTTTCTGCTTTCTATTGGAAGACGAGGCCTGCATCATGCTAATGTATGTATGTGAAAACCAAGACTCCCTAACCCCACAAAGCAGAAGAAAGTGGGACAGTTCGCAGGCTGTAAAATGGCTGTCCACTAGCATCCCTAATTGGGCTGATCCGATGACTAGTAAACCTCTGCAGAAAGATGCTTTGGCCAATTCCCTGGTGACAGAAGCCAAAAGCCTTTTTGCTTCTCCCATTCATTAGGTTTAGAGAAATGAGTCTGTGACCTGAGAGTAAGAGGGGTAAGTGGGACTCAACAGTCACCCTGGCAAAGGCCTTGATCAAGAATTGGTCAAGTGCCAGTGTACTGCTTGCCTGGCTGCTGGAGCCAGGGACACTAAATGCAGAAAGGCTCATGTACAGAAAAGCCTACCAGTGTAGCCAGGCTCACCTGACATCAGTCTGTAGTTGGTTGATTGAAGTTGCTTGTGCTGTCCCAGGCCACACATGGATTGTCCGGGCTTCTTTCTGCCTGTGACCCTGGTACAGGGACTTCCTGCTAATCTTGGTATGAATGCAGGGGTACATCCAATTATACCACTGACACAGAGGCACTTATAAAGCGGGTTAGGCTGAAAGGTCTGCCCGTTGGCATAATAAACTCCACTGAGCTCACATCCTACAGCTACCAGATCTGAAAATGGTGAACAACAGTTACTAACAGAGGAGCACATGGATTTTGCTAAGCAGAGTGCTAAAATGTGGTCAGTCTTTATGGCATCCACAGCGTTTTAAATCAGCCATCAACATGTCTGCCAGTAACAGGCTTGTGCACAATGAACTGGTCTCACTAATGCAGGTGAGTTTAAATACAGTCCCAGCCCTACTCTCAGATTCTCTGACTGAGCAACTGGAGGACTAAATTAGGATACATTCTTTAGCACAGAGCTGTGCAGCACCTGCAAGCAGAGTTTTCCTCCAAAACCATTCACCTGCTGGTCCCTGCCCTCCTGGATTTCAAGAAGGGAATGTGAAAGAACAACTTACATGCACACACGCCTGTTTCATACCTAGGCTCATCTTCTGAGTAGTCGCAGTAGAGCCCTTTGTGGGGATCACAGACGTCTGCTTCATTGCAGGGCTCTCCTGCCTGCTTGGCACAGACCTTACAGCAGCCACAGCCATCTTTCACCAGGCTGACCCCAGGAGTGCAGGCTGGAGCCAGCGGACATCGGCATGGCCAGCGACAAACCTCCTTGCGCTGGACTTCACCAGTTTCTGAAGGTTTATCTCCAGGCTGCTCTGGCGGTCTGTGGAAAAACTTACACGCAGTGGCCTATTTTGAGCACTGAATGCATTACATGTAGCTGGAATAACATAAAATGAAGTCAAGATGGAAAAAACTGTCAAGCTGCATGAAGATGCGTAACATATCTCACAAGATCAAGAAGTGAGACAGGCTGTAAGGGTCAGGTAGAAGGCAGAGAACCATTTTCATCAGTCAGTGTCATACACTGAGGTATTGTTCCACCAGTGAGCCTGGCCTTCTGCATGTACAAAACACAATTCAGTGGTCTTGTGGCCTTCTATTGAACAAAACTGAACAGAAGTTAAAAAAAAATGTTTTAAAGTAGATGATGGTTTTATTGCAAGTACTCCTTCCTACAAACCTTCTATCAAATTAATTGGCTTTTGATTCCTCACATTTTTTATAGCCAGCCACAGTTCTGTGTGCTGCTTCTGATGGCAAGAGACTTTTGAAATGGGGAACCTCTTTTGAATGTTATTTTTGCTCTAAAATTTGGGTAGACGCTTGAGAAGGAGCATTATAATATTTGCAACTGCTCTTGTGCTAGATGCAAAAAATTAATCCTAGTAAGGGAGGCTTGTATTGAGCTTAATAGGTCACTTTCTAAGAGTGAATTTATTTGCATGACTAAGCCTTCATTGAATCTAGGGCTTACAGAGCAAAGACATATCTCATTAAAGAGATTTGTATCATCAGCAGGAAGTCAAGATCTAGCCAGAATTTACTGTTTTACACATTCTGTCTCAAAATTCATGTCTTTTTTTTTTTTTTAATTTAGTAAAGGAAGACCGAAGTAATTCTTGATGGGCTTATTTTTCTGAAGCATGGGGTCAGATTAAATCAGCACAGTGCAAAAGGATCTATTTGAGATAGCTATAGTCTATCTGCATTTTGTAAGAACTACATCTAAAACTTAGCAGTTTAGATCTTGGCATTAAATCTTTTCATGCTGCTGATTTCAGCAGAAATGCAGATCATGGTATAGTTATTCCCCATGGATTCTGGTTCCATAGTTAAGAGGAAACATGCACAGCACTTGGCCACTATACAGCATAAGGCCTGGGAGCCCAAAGAGCAAAAGGAAAAGAAGACCCATCCCCTCATCAGGTGCCAGTATCACCATCAAGCTTGCAAAAAAAAAAAAAAAACGAAAACCAAACCACATATCCTGTATTTTTTTGTGGGCGTGTGAAACCCAGCCTATCAGTTTCTCCCTGTTCCTCCAAACTGCAAGGCTCTACTGATATAGAAATGACCTCCAGGAGAGATACTGAGGGAAAGCTGGGAAAAGGGGTCATTTAGCTGGAGTTGCTTGCTGCTCAGCTTTCAAACTGAAAGTATCTGCAGAATTCAGCATTTCATATGTCATAGCCCAGGAAAGCTCTTGCAGCATAATTGGGCTGGCTTAATTGCATGCAGTACTAAATGACCTTTTAAAAGGCTTTTTTCTACCACTAATTTCCATTTTTCATGGTCATTTACAACTATACTTATGATATCTTAATCCACAGCTACTAATGAAGCTCCAAAGTAGTAGCTTTTAAATTCCTTTGGCTGAATGATTTTTAAGCTAGATATTAATTTACATAGGCAATTCATATACTAAATGGATGTTAAACAATGTCATGTGGTATTCCATGCAGTACAAAGAAGATAATTTCATAAATGTGTCATTTGTTAAAGGATTTCTTCTAATGCTTTTTACCTAAATGCAGCAATAATACAGAAACAACTAACTCAGGTATATTATTTTTAGGCAGCTAAACCTTTCCTATAAACCATAATGTTAATTTGATTAATGTGTGCATTGGAATATAAAGGTTTTTAAAGGATTCTTCTGGAAACAAGACACGCAGGTGTTCCTGTACATTTAGCAGTGTTTAAAACAATATAGTTTCTTTAGGAAACACTTCCTTGCTGCTTTTTTTTTTTAGAAGCAGAGTATTATTATTATTATTATCAGGAATTTGGCCATATGCCAGCAATATGAGGTTATGTGGCTTGAATCAGATGCTATGTTTCAAAACGGGTATGTGTAGTAGGAAGTAATCTTATGTGCTTCAACTAATATGTTTAATTTGTATTACAAATTGAAACATGCTTTAAACCTACAGACTTCTACTTAGGGGAGTTTTCTATCCTTTTTTTAGAGAAATATGTCAGCTGAAAGGCGTGAGACTAGAAAGTTCTTACACAGTAAGAAAAACACCATCAGGCAAATATCTGACAGTTTTAACTGTGGAATCACTGAGAACTTTGGTTTACATGAAAAATCTTCGCATATCTATTATGTTACTATGAAAATATAAAGTTTGCTTGTACAGTTTACAGGTCAAATATTTTTCTAATTGGTGCTTCCCCAAGTTTCTATACCAAAGCTATTCACATCACACAAGCCCCTTGCATACTTTTCCTGATCCTGTGGGCAGATCACAAAATGAGACCATTGTGTAAGAACCCTTCATGTGTTGTTTGTTTTCCTATGTTTTAAAGATTGAACAGAGTCAGTATGGAATAAATAAGCAAATAGCAAAAGTAAGCAATGTATTATCATTAATGTTCGGTTATCTTAGTCTGACTTTAAATATGCAGAAAGCGGACGGAGACAGCCATTTGAAAAATCGCCTGCTGATATTCATCTTATTGTAAAGGAAAAATACACTGTGCACGAAAAGTGGGTTTTCAAAATTGAGGAAATAAATACTGAAATTGGCCTTTGACACAAATACCTTTAGAAAAAGCTATCACTAAAAATTTTCTATTAAGAGACAAAGCGTAACAGCCCAGGTGCCTTTCTCATTTGTAAAATAGCCTGAAGTCAGACCGCTGTGTGTATATATACAAATTTGCAAATACATGTATGCATATATATATGGAATATGAGCATGGATAACCTTTACTTTCTTACTGCATCAGATAGTCATTTGTGCTTATATTAATTTTTTTTTTTAAAAAAAAGCAAGGTCAGTGACAATTTAAGCTTCCCTAACACTTTTTTCTTCCCACCAAGTCATATTAATGTACAGAGAGAAAAAATTACCAAAATGTGACTGATGCAGTAAATATCTGCAAATGAAATTCAGTCAGGAGTAGGGAATGGCTCCTCATTCTTTATGAGGAATTTACTTCTCTGAAATTTAATTCATCATTAAGCAAATAAAAACTTAACCAGGACAAGGTGAGGAAGGGAGAAATCCTTTTGTACTTTTTAATGAACTTACCTGTTGAGTACAAGGGATGATGAAGATGGTGGGAACAAGGAGCCACCGCATGTTCCTGCACATTCAGAAGTGAAACTGGGAGATAGAGAACAGGCTGAGCTGTGTCAGAGGAAGCACTGAACACAAAGCTCTCCTCTGTCTCCCTTGCCAACCCTACTTTCCCCAGCACATGCACGAACACATACACGCATTCACACTTGAAATTCTGCACTTCATACAGAACCAGCTTCACACTGAAATTTCCAACTGGTCTTCTTTTCTCTGCCCACTGCTAGAATACAGATTTTCACACCCTGCTTGATCCCATCCAGCTGCTTCAGCAGATTCAGCCAGACTTAATTGAGGTCGGGTAGGGTGACATCTGATTCTTAAAATCTTGCTGTTGGAATTGCAGTGTTATTTTTAACTTGTCTTTTAATCCATATTGCAGGAATTTCTGAAATCTGAAGGGCAGAGACCTAAATACATGTATCTTTTTGAGACAGAGAAAGCAGAGTTCTTTGAAATTTCTAATGTATTTTGCCTAGCAAATCATTGCATAAAAATTAACAGCCAGTACATGCTCTCTAAAGAGGCAAGGAGATGCTATGAAGTGTTAGGATGCTGCTGTATATTCTGCACTGCTTCTTTCCATGGAACCCTCGTGGGGAAGCCCAGGCTATAATGTACTTTTCCCTGAAGTATGCACCTTATTGCTATGTCATCCCACTTAAGCACAAGATTGTTCAAATCTCAAAATTCCCTCCCCCTTAATACTATCAAGGTGATGGTTTTGATCTTTAGGCTAACAAGTGAGGGTCTTCAGGGTAAGACAACAGCTCCAGCCCTGCAGTTGGTGGTGCCCTGGTAAATGCTCCTGCTTTGCACTTGTCCTTGCTCAGGCACCTCCTGTGAAGCCCAAGAGTTACTAGGGGACGCTGCCAAAGACCACACTCACACAGCAGCTATGTGTGGACAGAGGCCGTAGTGGGAGTAGAGAATCAAATCCAATCCAATTCTGTTTGGCTCCTGCATTTGGAGCACCGCATCCCCTCCTCAGTTACAAATGCACCCTGAACTGCCCCTCCAAAATCTTGAGCATTCAGCTGTAAAACACTGAAAATCTGCTTTTCTTTAGCACAACCACTTTGTCACATTCCTCAAGATAAGGTCCAGGCAGTACCTGGGAGACAGGCAGATGCTTCAGATCAGTTCATTTCATTGTTACTCTGGTGTGTGGCAGTGCAGACTCAAGTCATTCTTGTGTTTCCCTTTGAAACCTTATGAACATAGCACGCAGGTTTCTCAAAAGTCTCTCTGTACGCTATAAAAACATAGCTTCTCTACAGAATCAGAAGATAGTTGAGGCTGGAAGAGACCCAGGGGGTCTCTAGTCCAACCCCTGCTCAAGCAGGGTTCATTCTGAGATCAGACTAGGTTACTCATGGCTCTGTCTATTTGGATCTGGAAAAGCTCCAAGGGTGGAGGCTGCTAAACCTCTCCTGTCAGCCTTTCAGAGGGATAATAATGAGCAATGCTGGCTGTCTGAGGAGATTGCAGGTACATTTTTCTTTTACAGCCCCAAGGATACCCTTTTCACTCTCCAGCCTGGAACAAGTGAAGAAGGTCAGAGGACTAGCACATCCATTCTCCTCCTAGGACTGCAAGGGTACCACACAGAATTCACTTGAAATGTGTTGTTTCTCTTTGCATTGCAGAGATAAAGCATGTGACCAGTGCAGGACTGGGAACGCTCTGTGTGAGCTGGCAAAGACTGGTCTGATGTGAATAATGGTCCCCAGTCTTGGGAAACAGGAGAAAGATATTTCTGTAGGATTACCCATTGGTTTTATATGGTGTATTTTGCGGGAATCACCTGGAGAACATGATATCTGAACTTTAGAAAGTGAGACTTTGAAACTGTGGTTGGAGTATAATTAAGCTGATTGATAGAAAATCTTGGGTTTGGAAGGAGTGGGAAGAATGCTCCTCCCCGAGGAAGACATTCTGGTGATATAACACATAAAAATGTAGTTTTAGGTGGCTGGATGATTGTTCACAGGTGTGCAAAGCAGCCTGAGAAAGGCCTGCGGCTAGGAGGACTCAGCTCTCCAAAACAAAAACATGCCTCCACTGCCTTTCCCTAACAAATGCACTTAAATGAGGCTGTCTGGACCTCACAGTACCTGCAGTACTGATCCCTGCATATATAATAAGTAGCCATAAGACCACAAAGACAGCAGCACTAACTCCTATGCATAAATAGTGCACCAGTGCTTTGACCACTGAGTATTGGAGTCTGTGCCTCTGCTAGTATTGGCTCTGATTTAAATAAATAGAGGCGATGTGCCCTTTTCCTCTCCTGCAGGTCTTTAGTGATCCCCCACGACTTAAAAACTAATGATTTTAATGCCATGTCCAGACTCAGCAACAGTTTGTCTGGATGTATGCTTCTTGCCAAATCTGCCTTGCAGATTTGATTACATAAAGCATCATTCATTTCCTGAACTAAACCTGCACTGCTATCTGGTGCCATTCTAATACCACCCTGAACAGAAATGTAATTTATTTCTATATTCAGTGACCTCTACATACTGCACACATCTCTTTGGTGCCAAAAAATCATCTTCCTATCTGTGAAATATGCCATGTAAATCCATTGTCTTAAGAGATGGAAAAGTATGAGTTATAAACCCTTAAATTAATATATGCATTCTAACTTGATACAAGGTCTTAGACAAAATGCCAGAGGTATTCGTTATTGATACTTGTTGTGGGCTAGGATTTTCAATACTCTCTACTGGTCTTGGTGGATTTACTGCATTAAAATCCATCAAAGCCAGGGTTGGGTTTGGTCATTCCTAATAACTGGGTGTTAGTTCCAGACACACACCAGAGCTGGGGGCTCACCTTTCGGCAGGAAGGTTTTTGAATGTTGTCCTGGTTTGTCATTCTTTGGGCATGGATGTTAAAAAGAGACTCCTCTCCTTCAGTCAAACCTGCTGCCTGTGTCTCTTTATTTAAATAAACAGACAATTGGGTATAAAGGGATAGGAACATTATATGACAACATATTGCCCTTGGTTCACCCTGTCACACATGCTGTTTGCTCACTTGGGCTTTAGAAGGAAACTGTCTTCTTCAAAACAATAATCCTCCAAAAACACCGATGGATTTCACTAGGTCTGCTTGCTGTTGCTGGCAGCTTGGGCACACCGGGGCACAGACATCTCCTGCTGGGAGTGGCAGGGCTTTTTGCCAGGCAGCATGGCATGCACCACACCCTGGGATTTGCCATGCTCAGAGGTATGGTGAAGTTCCTAGCTGGAAGCCTGAGGCCAGGAGCTGTGGTGGTCATTGCAGAGGGTCACCCACCCACCACCGATGCACTCTTGTGAAGTTCCTCTCTCCTGGTGAGCTGCTCAGCTTTTGTAAATTTGGGCCATTTTTGCTTCTCTTCAAATTGAGTTTCACACACAAGTTGCACTCCAAAATATGTCATGCCTCTCCTCCTGGAACACCAACTACAGCACATTCTCAGCAAGCTGAATAGGGAGCATCTCCCAAGGTGCTGGGGCTGTTTCCAATAGGATAGAAGTTCATCTTGTCCTGCATACCCACTTCAGCAAGACCCTGTGCAACACTGAGGTTGCTGTTGGAGGGGTAGAAATGCTTCATACAAGGGTAGCTCTAATGTGTTCCCCACAGTGAGCCACTGTTTCTATTTTAGCTGTTGTCTCTTTCCAAACCAATTCATAAAGCTTCTCTGAGCTGTAACAGGCTACCTCATTTATGAAGATATTTACATGCAGGTTTAAGACTAAGGTCCCATTTTCAAAACTGATTTATGCAGGTAGTTTTCTAGATCCCATTTTCTTCTAATAGGCCTTCAACACGGAAAAAATGCCATAAAGTGCTTGTATTCTTAAGTACACATCTCTGAAATGTTCTATCTTTCTGTGACTATCAACCATGTGAAACTAGAAATTCTCATAATTATTTAAGTTGAATATTTGTCATCAAAGACAGCCTGAGTTTCCATGTTTCTGGTTAGCAGATTATTTAAAAATAACTGTGCACACAGAACAGGATCAGTCTGTGCTCTGCCTAGCTCTGTGGGGCAGGCTCTGTGCAATCAATCCAGAAAGGCACAGGCTGCAAAAAGCAAGCCAAAGTGAAAGTAGAGACAGGAATAAAAATGAAGACAAATTGGGGACCCACTGAGCAAGGCAAAGAAGCGCAACTGTGCTGAGCTAACCTATTACACGCTGGAATTGGCCAATTCTGCACACAGTGCAGCAGCTCTGCTTTTTTCAGTTTGATGCTGAATTCACTGTGACAGAATAAACGCAGATCAGCCCAAACCATATTTGCAAATCAGCTTTTCTCCTCATAGCCCAGCTTTGTGGGCACCCCAAAGCTGGCAGCTCCAGCCTTCCCTACCTTTCTCCCCCACAGCTGGGCAGCTCTGCAGAGCAGGCAGACAGCTGCTCCTCAGGGAGACGCGCCATCAGGATAAATATTTGAGCAAGGCAGCTAATCCTGCATGTCAGGAGACATGTGAATGTCCGCTGAGGCTTGTACGGTTCTCAAAGGGTTTCCATTGTTAGTTATAGGAGGAAATAGTAAAGCAGCTTCCCAAACTCCTGGGCTATTTACATATGTAGTTGGTGTGCCAGCTAAAAAACATTCCTGATGGAAATGAAAATAAGGTCCCAGCCAATGTCCTACCCAAACCTTCCTTGAGGGTAAGGCATAGGACAGAGACAAAAAAAGAGTTGTATTTTTTCCCAAGCTACCAGTTGAGGATTTTTTAAAAATTTTATTTTATTCCCAGTACATACCTTTTTAATCTTTTTTTTTTTTTTTTTAAATCCCACATAAATAGTGGTGCATTCACATTTCTATCTCCAGATTTATTTTGGCACAAAGTCATCCAAATGACAAATACATGTCTTTGGTCTACAGGAAAAGTATATGAGACACATGTAAATTGCAGAGACACATATAAATTGCAGGGTATTGGCTGGATTTGGTGCCCATTTTTCATGCTAAGCATCTCAGGAAGTGAAAAATCCCCAAAAGGGAAAGGAAGGCTGTGCCTCCTCCTCTCCTTCCTGCTGGTGGAATCCTCTCCACTTCTTGCTCCTCATGAAGGAAGGTCACCTCCACATCCCTCTTCCTGCATAGGAGGAAGCTGCTCCAAGTTTCAAGGCTGAAAGGATTTATCCCTTCATTGGATGGGTACATTAAAAATAGGAGAAGCCAGGGAATTGGTGGAGGAAAGTCCAAATAGCAAATGTTGGGTGGGCACAGCAGATCTAGCCAAGATCCAGGGTCCACAAAGATGGTAACAGCCCATGTTCAGGTTCTTGTAAGGGAAGATTTTGGAAAGGGCATAAGAGAGTTCTTGTCCCAGCCCTCGGGCTATGTCTTTCAAGGTCTACAAAGCAATGAAGTATCCAAGAGAAAAAATATCCATACATCTTTATCACGAGGGTATGGGGAATAGTGTGACATTTCTTTATTTCTCTACTTAAGAATCTCACCTCAGCATATTGGTATGAAAGTGCAAAACCTATGGGAAACTCAGTTTAAACATTCATGCTGGGTTTCTTTTCATTTTCCTTTAAAGAAAAAGCATCAAAACCTACAAAACATCCAATCAAAACCCCACATGAACTCAAATTCTCCAGAGGGCTTGCAAGCTTGCCTAGCTTGCAGGAAAATGCAGCTGAGTTGTGTTGGGTTGACCCCCTCAACAATTCAGTTATAGTTATCCTTCCCCTTGCACACCTACAGCAGAATTCTCTGTAAGTCATCAGGGGAAAAGCAAACAAATACCTCTGCGGCACAACTGTGTCCATGTATTTTATCCCAATACTTTGTTTGGTCCAAATAACATGTTCACCATCACCGCCAGGATGAAAGAGAAGACATGGCAGGAAGGAATCAGCAGGTGACTTGTCCAGACCTCGTTTGCCATGCGGGTGGAAGGAGAAGGAAAGAAAAAAGCCAGGAAGAGGTTAAGGCAGAAGTCTTGTAGGGAATGATTGCACCTGACTCAGGCACCTCCAATCCAGAAAAGCCCACAAGACAGTTCAAACATAAACAAGTGAATAATGTGTCTGAGATCCAAGGCTTTCAGTAGTGTTTCACCTAAAGGATTATTTCATTTGTATTTTCTGTAAATGAGTCATGACCTATTGATAGCTACAAAACTCTCCATATTTATTCTGCAAAAGTTGCACCTCAGAGACGTCACCTTGCGGATTTTTGCCTCATTAAAATTCTGGCTCCCCACATGTTGGGAGACATGGTGCTGACTCCAAGTGGGACAATGCAGTGGCAGAAAGCAAAGCCAGGGAAATCTAAACAGGAAAGGAGAGGGAAACAGAAGGTTGAATGCTGCTGGAGCCAGATCACTCCCAGGGCTGGTGTTTCCTCATCACTGCTCTGGTCTCCTGCCCAGGAGACTCAGTCAGGGCTGACTGGTGCAGGCACTGCACCTAGCACCTTGTCCTGCCTCTCCTAAACACCTAACACCTATCCTACTAGAGGGAGGGTACCCTGGAGTACCTGGGCAGACACCCAGGAGGCCTCTGAATAAACCAGGCATGGCCCTGCACTGCAAAGCTAATTAGGAAAAGAGAAGAAAACTTCCCCAATGTAATTTAAAGCAAGAAAGATATTAGGGTTTTCTTTTATATATTCTCAATAATGCGTCTATCCCTCCACCCCTTGCCTTTTTAAATCTCTTTCAGACCACCTTAAATTCACTCGAGAAATGCTCAGTCTTGCATTAGGTACAGCCCTGCCATCTGTCGGATTTTTTTTTTTTTAAATTAAACGCTTGTTTAATATCAGGGGGAAAAAATTACAGCAGTGGCTTGGATTTTTATTTCAGTCAAATATGTGTTTGCTCTCCTAAATGAATTCAGAAACCAGCAGTGACCCTGACATTTCCTGGGGAATCCAGTTCATCCAGGATCCCATCCAGACAGCTCAGGGTTGGGCTCCTGCCTCAGAGTCTGTCTCGCCAAAACTGTAAACCAGCTTCAGTGATGGCAACATCCTGTTTCTGTGGGCATCTTCATGCGTGAAAAGGAAAAGGTTCCTTTTAAGGGAAAATGTTGGTGTTTTTTTCTCATATGACTAACAGGTCATGTATGTTTATCTATGCTCCAGAGAGACTTTCTGAGGGAAGACTACCAAGGTACCAAAAGACCCTTTAACTTAACAAAGAAGGATTAGAAGACACAGCAATGGGAACCTCAAGCCAGACAAATTCTTGTATTTAACAAGATTAACTATAACACAATATATGGAGGGATGTGGCAGTTCTCTGCCTTTTTTTGAGGTGAGATTCCCCTAGATGTCCTCCAATAGGGACAGGCACATGTCAGCTAGGAGCCTTTCTGTTTCTAGAGAACCACAGGTACTTTCATGGTGCAGTTTATTTCTTTAAATGGACACTTCATCTTCAAACTGAGATTAATTGCATCTGTTTGAGTACCTCTGTACCTTTTTGTCTCTGGTGATCATGCTGTGATCTTGGGGTGACATCTGATCAGGGAAGTATACGTTTTCTGTCTAGGCATCTCTCTGGCACGACTACTTGAATGAAACAAGTAATGATTCCCAAAGTTTAGGTGACCAGATACAGTGTAAAACTTGATGCTTAGACATGCTCAGGTGACCTCACAGTCCCCTCTGGCTTTGTCCCTGATTTTCTGGTGCTGGCACCACAGCAGAGGCATAGGCATGATGCAGCCTGCCATAGGGTTGGCAAAGGCAGTCAGGACCAGCCCATGATCCAGATGATTTTGAAAAGTGCTTTTGGTTCCTTGCTTCATGTGAGAGGCAGCGGGAGGGGGTGCTGCTTCGGCAGTGCCCAGGGTCAAGAAATCAGCCACAGCTACCCAGCAAGCACTGGCTCTGCAGCTGTGCCCAGCACAGCATCCTCCACCAGCTTCTTCCTTTCACTATGAAGAGGCCTTCAATGAAAAAAATAAAAGAGACTCACCAGAGAACCTCTGAGCATGGAGGATTCATTCATTGTCACTGTCCTGCTTCAAGCCTCTGAAGATTTTGAATATGCTCACAAGTCTCATTCACTCTGAACAGAAGAAATGAGCACTCTGGCTTCTGTTTCCATAGGCTCAAGCTACATTCAACAGAAAAGAAGCCCCAAGTGTTTTTTGTTGAGGGACCCAGGTAGGATTAGATAAACTGGCAACTGTATCTTTTTTCTTATGAAAATATGAAAGGTGGGATTTAGAAACTGTTTATCTGAGATGCTGTTGCAACTGCAGACAATGGCAGATGTTCCCTGAAGTATGCTGCTGGAAGTAGGATATTTAGAACAGTTGGTGTATTCCTGGTGGAGAGCTTGCATTGTTCTTCCAATAGTCTTGTCCAGTTTCACACTGTAACTCTTATTGCTGTGTCAAAACACAGGCAAATTTCCTCTCTGAAAGCCAGAGGCAGGCAGATACAGGAAACAACTGCAAACAATGCTGTGGGGTTTCTATACTGAAACAGAAACAGGAAAAAGCTCATATCTAATCTGCACTTGAGAGGTTTCCCCACCCTCCAGAACTTCTTCCCCACAACAGATTCAGACTCATTCAAAATCTTTCAGGGGACTTAGTCCTGCCCTAACTGCAGCTGGATCCTGACGAAAATAACGGAGAACCGAGGGAAAAATGCTTCCCTGAGTCATGTATCCAATTCAAGGCAAGGTCGCAGTGTGCTGGGAGACAGCCCGGGGTGACCACGCATGGATGAGCAACATTGCCTGACACCCAGCCCGCGTTATGACAGCGGCGAGAAGGTGACATTAAGTGAACCGCAGAGCACGCGCTGCAGACCTTTGCCGTGGGCAAGTGCACTCTCACAGACATAGCCCAGAGGATCTAACTACAGTGGTACGGAAGGGTAAAGCTCAGCTGTCAATTAAAATCTCAGCAAAGTCTCACTTAGCACCCACGTTGCTCATACACACGTATGCACAGCCTGAACTTTGCCCAGACAGAGAGGAGGCCGGAGGGGAGGACAAAAAGATGCACCAGTTCAGGCAGGGTGGTCACACCATCTGAATTAAGCTGGTCATGTATCGATTGCAGCATCTCAGCTCCATGCACAGCCCACATAGTCTTCAGGCATCTTCAAAGCATGGAACCAACCTTAACCTTTCCTCAGTGATGCTGGACCTCCAGCTGCTCATACTCTCCCAGACAGAGTCAGGACTCAGCATGGGTCTGGCGCCCTTTGCAGTAGTTAGGCTGGAGACACTGATCCAGTTTTGGGGGGGAAGTGAATTTACTAGTACAGATATGAGTGGTGCTCTGCCTGCAGCCCTCAGGGCCAGGTAATGGTCTCTGCTCTGTTTTATTATAGTGGAGAGACAGCCTCTGGGTCTAAAATGGACCTGGTCATTTTTCTATGTACCTTCTGCTAACAGGATCCAGAGTGCAGTTGCCTATTATGCATTCAATCAGGAAATGACTACCATTAAAAATCACTTTATTCAATCAGTTTTATAGTCATCTGGCAGGTGCCAACTTTTGTCTTCAACTGCACACTGAGACTGTATCTACATGACTGTCAGCCCTTTGTAGGTCTCTTGAAAATACCAAGTATAGTATGCCTTTAAAATGTCTAGCTGGGGTCCTGCAAACAGAGTTGCCATGGCAGCATGGAAACCTGGCCCAGCAGGATATCTTTGCTTGCCTTTCCAAAGGTGACAAATCATTCAGAGCATCCAATGGATGCTTCTTTAAAACAAACTGGGCTTAAAGAAAACTTGGTTTGTCCCTCTCTCTTAGAAACATCAACCTGAGACATAAAATCAGTAGTCACACAAGAAAAGGGGGAAGCCAGTGGCATGAGACGCCCGATAGGATCAGAGACCTGCTGTGAAATCAGTGCAAGTCCCCAGCAATGAGAATACAGCCATGTCACTGTCGGTGGCTGGAGCAGCCCTCAGCACAGCAGTGCCTCTGTTCTCCCTTTGCCTTCCGCAGATGTCTGTCACAGTAGTCATTATTGCTGTTCAAATACCTGACTTTATTCTCCTTCATTCCTTTCCTCCTGACAGGAAAAATTACTGCGCTCAGAAAGTAAACAGATTTTGCAGTTCTCCTGAAGATCAGCACTGCTATAAAACATTTAGAACAAATCCACACAATGCAGAAAATAATATTGAACACCATTTGTTAGTATTTTCGTCGTACCATAGGAGTGCCTAATGTTTGACTGGTATTCCAAGCTGAGAGTGCCTTCTCTCCAGAACCCCAGGCTACAGTTCTTCAAAGACTTCAGGATATGCTTTCATCTGACCAGTGCAGTTGCGCAGCGGGACTATTTGATGTGCATAAAGTTTTGTGCCTAAGTATTTGTAGGGTTGGAGCCTGACCTGATGAGCACAGAAAATTGGAGAAAACTACTAGGAGTAGCAGAGCAGTTCAATCTTGATTGGACAAAATCAAAGCTGAGGCCCTCAGCAGTGCCAAAAGCCATTTAGGACTGGTAACTTCTATCCCTTTGAGGGACAAAACCCAGGAGTCCTTCTTAAATGCTCAGACTAATTGAGTCCTGTCAAGGCCTGAGAGATACACACATCCCCTGCTCCATCAAGTTGCTCACATTATGTGTCCAGCTGTACAATTATGAACACAGGGAAGTAACAAAGAGACACCCTCCTGATATATGCCCTGGCACCTGACCCATAATTTAAAATCTCTGAGATCCCTACATCCTTATAGTCCACATCACCCAACACAGAGCTTTATTTTGAACTAGATAGCTCCAGAACTGGGTGCAAAAGTTTCCTGTTGACCTACAGCATTTCTGTCTGCAGACTGTCCGGTCTGGATTTGAGGAATACCCTTCTCCTGTGTAAACAAGTCCAGTGCATATCCCCAGCCAGCCTGAATCTGAAGTTCAACCACTTGACTATCTTGCTTCTTTTAAATAATGGCACTTTGAGTCTTCTCCGAAGGTATCCCAGGCATTAATTTGTAGGCTGTAAGGAACTCCCACATTCATCTTCTCTTGGGCAGGCTACAGGACTTGTTGTATATTCTTCTGTATTTGCTTTCTCCGTTTCTCCATCAGCCTTTTTATCTTCTTTTTGTGCTTTGGCTCACACCCAATCTCTGATGGAGTCCCAGGGAACAACACTGCGCTGTGTGAGGAGCTTCCTCAGCCACAAATTCCTGCAAGTGACTCCTTGTTCCCAGCATGGACTGTGCACATCAGCAGCGCGATAACCTAAGGGGGACAACTACCCTGCAACTTTTTTTTTCAGGTGATGTGTTTTTTCCTCTAAGAAGTGATCTCTTTCCTTACAAAGGGTGGGAGGGAAAGAAGGAGGAATGGAAACATGTCTGGGTCATATTTTCTTTGTTTGTGTTTTTATTACCCCTCCTTTTACTTCGGACACATCAGTAATTTGGAAGCCCTCTAGTGAAATGCCCTTGTTGACAGTCAGAGTCAGAGCAACATATTTTGGAAAAACCGTAACAGAACAAAAGCTTCTACAGGTTTTCTACAAACTCAACTGCTATCCCCAGCCAAGACTAGCTGCTACCCAGCAGCCCAAAGCCAGAAGTGCCCTATAGGATGGCCTGAGTGCCTCTGTCCCCATCATCAACCCCTGCCATCCTCAACACAGGCTGGCCTTGGCCATAGATAGCACTTACAAAGGAGCTGGTCACTGCTTCATGGGTTGGGTTTCTTCAGAATTACTGTTGTTTAGGTAAGCCAGTCTTTCTTGAAATTGAGGGAGGAGTGACTGAAATGCAGGGCTAGTGAAAGAAAAGGAGAGGCAGTGAACCAGCCCAACACAGATACCTCCATGCCCAGCAGCAGCATGGGAGGCTGTACAGGGGTGTCTCTCCACTGACCACAGCCACCTGGAGATCAGGGCTTTGACTTGACTGTCAGTTCCACTGTCTCCTGGTTTTGTCCAGGCTCTTGTAGACAGCTGCCTTGCTGAGGCTGGCAGGAGACTACAAGCCCATGTTCCCGAGGCTGCCTATTTTGTCTAAGTGTGGGTCGCAACACACATTGGTTCACAATCATTGTTCTCCTTTACAGAGGGGTAGGAGGAGAGTTTGGGCTGAATTTTGTAGTGGGGAAAGACTGAATGATTCATAGTCCCCTTTGTGTCCTGCCAAGGTCTTATACATTGAAGAAATCCTTATTTCTGCAGAAAGTAGAATATCTGGTCAGAGGCAGGAGAGAGTAATTGCCCCACATCCAGTAGCAAGTCCAGCAGATCCTACATTTCTCGCCACTGGGGTTATTAATGCCATTTTGGAAATGTCAAACAGAGCACTGTGGAGGAGGCTATATCCTGATAATCAGGGAAAAAAACCCACAGAAAATGTGGAAGTGGCTTTGCTGTGATATTCTTGGATGGCTACAGCTCTGCAAGGCAGCCACTGAAGGTTTCTTTTTATAGCAACAACAGCTCGTGTCACCTAATGGGGACTGAGAATTTGGGTCATAAGCTGGAGCTTTTGCAAAGGGACTTTTCCAAACATGGCTCTGCTCTGTGCAGTGCTGCATGCTGAGCATCACTGGGTAGGAGAGGAAAAGGCAGAGCTGGGGCACGCAGGTAAAAGCACCCTTCCCACCCTCCCACTCTGAGGCACTGTGTCTCAGTAGGGACTCCCAGAGGGACAGTTTTCCCATTGCACCACGAGGCAACACAAGGGCAGGATTACCAGCACTCGGCCAGGAAGGTTTGCAGCAGGATTTGCAGGCAGAGCACTGCTTGCCTTGCCTCATGAAGAAGGACAGGACGGCTGACATGGACGGGATGCTCCTGTGATCCCCAAGAAGCCTCTTCTTGAACACTTTATTCCTAGGGAAAAACTATTTAGCTGCTGCCTGAGCAACTGTTGCTCACACTGTGGATCACAGAGGGTGAGACTGTGCTTTTCGCAAGGGCACTGGTGGGACTGTGCCAGCTCCCAGACCGTCACTGCCGGGCAAGGGGCTGCCCTTTCTCTGCCACCTCCCGCCAGCCTGTGCCTGTGCCACCCACGCCTCACGGCAGGAGAAGGCATCAAGCCACAGCACCAGAGGAGAGGGGACACAGCGCTGGGACAGGGCTGGTGTCCATACGGAGGGTGCCCGTGACACAAAGCAGCGCTTCAGGCAGCTGCCAGTGTGAAGCAAGGAGCCAGGGCAATTTATAGAAGAGAAGTACACGCTACCCTTGATATAGAGCTTCCTTTGTACTGTCAGAGGGAAGTAGGGAATTATTGTGGTATTTGCCACAGAGACATTTTTCAAAAGCTGAGTAAGTAAAGAGGAAGGTGTAAGCAAAATTTGTTGCAAGATGAGAAGTACTAATAATGAATGCATGCTTTTCTGAGTGGAAATGGGTTAGTAAAACAGGCTGTTCATCTGACCAGTGGTAATTTGGGAAAGGATTTAGATGACGATATGTTAATTTGGCTAAGAATAGAAATACATTTAATTTAAACACAGCTGTAATGTGCCACAGAAGCTACAGAGGAGTCTCTACAGTGACCATCACTGTGGTTTCACAAGAAAAAAGTTTTGAGACTTAGGAGATATTTTGTGATAAAACACTTGTGGTTATCCCTGCAGGTTTTTTGGGGAGGGTCCTCTGTCATCCCTATTCCCAACAGCCAGATGAAAAAGGGGGCTGCATTTCGAGAATCACATCAAACAGCACAATGTTGCAGAAAAATACACAGTTTAAAAGCACCATTTCTTTTATTTGAAAAACTGTTTGAATTTCACTCCATGACAGTGCTGGGCCAGGGCACGACCTCTGATCAAAATGGAGGGTCAGCAGCTGGGTCAGATACCCCAACCCACCTTTTCCTCTGGGGTTGCAGGACACCAGCTCTCTGCCACAAAAGAACAACAAAATCCACATTCTGCCTGGAACAGCTAAAGAGTTGGGCTCAGGGCCATAATTCCTTGGAGCATCAACTGATTGTCCATAACCATGCCCAGCAGAAGAGGCGGTGCCATGTTGACACGCAGGGAAGAAAGAGCACATTCCCAAATGTCAACTGATACTCCTAAATTAACACTCTCAACAATCATGCCACAAACCTCAAAACTCATAAACTTGTTTTGAAAAGCACATGATTTTTGAAAATGAACATTTTTTATTATTTTTCTGTTTACTCAGTCTCTAGACTTCTGGTCCCTGAGGTCAGCTCTGCAGCCAAAGGGCTACAAACTTTTTCCAAAACTGAAAGCCAAGTTTGCCAAGGAATTGTTTAGTCACACAAACTGAGACTGTAAGGAAAAAACACCAAAGATCACAAGATTCCTGATAATTTTCTGGACTTGTCATCACACATGATTTGTCATGTAAGCCTGCGGAGAACGATGGTTTCAAAATCCTCTGAAATGCTTTCTCGTTACATGGAAACTCCTGAAGAACTAAGTACTGGATCTCCTTTTTAACTTTTTCTTTTATTTTTCCTCTTTTCCTTTGTTTTTCCTTTTTTCTTTTGTGGTTTTTTTTTTTGGGGGGGTGGGGAGGGAGGTATTTGTTTGCTTGTTGGTTTGTTTGGTGGTGGTTACTTATTTTGTTTTGGGGAGGGACTTTTTTAGTGTGGGGTTTTTGGGTTTTTTTGGCTAGTGTAGTACCTGAAGTACTTAGAGCATCTATATACTTAATATTTCAGAATCTATGTAAGGGAGCATTCAGAAATAAGCAGTTTTCTGTCCATCCAGCTGGATTCAGCTGGAAAACTTTCACTCTTGTCTTCAGCATATTCCCTAGTTCAGATTTTCTAATAACAGAAGAGAGAAGTAAATACTAAATTGGCTTCTTCTATTGGGCAACTGGACAGATAGAAAATGGAAATAAATGTGTAGTACAGGAAAAATGACTTTGTAAAATAGGTTAAAATAATTTTGTCAAATTTTCTATTTTGTAATCCCACACACCGTTCTGTTAACCTGCCAGTGGGTTAACAGTTACTTTAAAAAGAAAGGGGAAGCAGTAAAACATTTTATTACTTTGTCTTTTGTCTGTTTGCACTGTCAGTAAGGTAGCAGAGAGGAGAAGCTGGAAATCAGAATTAAACACCCTCTTTTCCAAAGTCTGATTATGCACAACTGTATGATACCAGGCACTGAAAGTGACCCAGAAGATGGATTTTACAGCTGTGGAGTTTGTGTGTCTGCCACCACAAGGCCTTTCATGCTGGGGTGTGCTGAGAGAAAGGCAAAAGGCTCAACCATCCCAATCCCTTTTTGCATCCTGACATTTTCATCTGCAGCCAGTGCCATTACCTTGTAGCCCCCATAAAGCCACGATCAGACCAGGTGTCTCCCCTCCTGCTTCCTCCCAAGTTTGGTAAATAAACTTCCTGCAGCATTTGCTAAAGTACAGACAAATGTACTTTTCAGAAACATGACAGTGAAAGCTGCAGTCCCTCTTCTACTCACCTGTGTGTAAGGACACTCAATTAATGTGCCTAGCCTTAGCACTGAAATGAAATTCTGATTTTATCATAATACACTAGCTTGACAATCTCTTGCTAAAAGAATTGAAAAGCTCCACAGTACCTGCCCCCCCCGCCGACATCACATTCCACTTCCTCAAGGTTAAATAGCTCACATTGCACTGCAGTCTCCACTACTTGAATGTAATTATATTTTCTGTACAAGTTTGTGTGTGTGTTCCTCCTCTCACAGCAATTCATAGGGACATACTCTGGTGGCATACTCTTGTGCCAGCCTTTGGAAATTGTCTGTTTTCTGTGAGATTAAGTTCTTCCCTCCTAATTAAAAGAATTGCTCAAATTTGGCAAAATTAATTGAATATACTATTAGCTAATTTATTTTTAGTTAGACCTAAGGGAAAATCCAATTATAGATGACAAAGTTCTACAGTGCATCTCCATCTTCTCCTTTCCCCTCAAGAAACTATTTCTGATAAGCCAAATCCTCCTAACATTTCCTACCTCTGGTACACCATTACCACTGCAGGCTAAATGGAGAGCTGCATATGACCAGTCTACAAACCAGGGTGACCCCAAGGACCTGAAGTCTGGGTGGTGGAGGTGGCTCTGGGTGACAGCAGCTCCCTCCACGAGCTTGCATTTTGTAGAAAACCAGGCAGTACTCACTTTCCGTAGCTGCAGTGCCTGCCCCTGCTGGTGCCCATACGTGAATTTAAAATAATTCTCTGATGGCTTAATTGAATATTTGCTTAGGAAAAATGTCTTTGAGGGCAAACATTTCTTAGAAGACTGAAGGGTATTGCAGTTCTTCAGCCTGATGCTTCACAGTTATCCACCTCAATGGCTTTTAGACACCCTGGTATTTCTTAGTTGAAGCTCTCCTGATGGCGCACTGAGAGTTTCCCCAGCCAGAGCTCTTGCCTTTGTAGAAAAGAGCTTTGCAGAAAAGAGCAGTATTGCAACGCTGTCTGCAAGGCTCTGCTGGGAGTGCTGTAAGGAGCACAGTGCATGGACTGCATGCACACAAACTGAAATTGCCCTGCTGAAAGACCACAGCAGCTGGAAGCTGATGAGCAGGGACATGATTCTCCCTTCCCAAATAAGATGAAGGTGATTAAAAAAAAAAAAAAAAAGACTTCGGGGTGAGCACTCACCTGGAAGGCATTTGGCACTCAGGTCCAGGGCAGTATGTGCACACTGCCTTTAGGATGACCTGTCAGAACTACCTCCTTCCAAAATGCAGGTTTGTTTTATACAAAAGGGCACTGCTTTCCTCCTGAATGTGGGTGATTTCAGATATTCAGGCATGTGGAGATAAGGAATACACTTCAACTTGAAAGGCTCCTTCTCCTGCCTCAATTTACCTTGGATTATCGGCAATGTAGCTTCTTGTGCTGCTTGTCCTCTTGTTGGATTCAGTGTGTGCAGAGGGATGGAAGGAAGGAAGTTTCAGTGTCACAGTTTTCATACACAGCTAAAGATGAGCTGTTAGCAGCAATAGGTGTGTTTCCAAAGGAGGCTAACTAACCACAGAAACAGAGGATTTCCATGAGCATGCACATACACAGCACTTCTATGGATGAGTTGCACAGTATAGCCAAACTGTTAGTAGCTATTATTTAGGTGAACAAAGAGGGAAAAGGGAAGAAAAAGAAAAAAAAAAAAAAGAAAAGAAAAGAAAACAGTGAAAAGAAGAAATGAGGTTGCTCCCCCAAACACACGTAATAATTACACTGTCTGTTTGCTGCTGTGCCCCTCTACAGCCTCAAGGCCAACTTCACTGCCTGTCCAGAGGCAGAAGGTGCCAATGACTATCAGGAGGGTTGTCATTTTGCTGTGAGAAGTTTCTCTGTCCAGACTGAAAATGCTGTATTCAGCAGCTTGCATGAAAACTGGATGTTGCTGCTTTTATCTGGCCATCCTCAGCACCCGCTTTTCAGACATTTGCATTTCCTTCACTGTAGGGTACACCAGACCCTCCACCATTTCAGCATAGCAACAAGTGACCTCAGGACCCTACAAAGCCCTCAGGGCTGGTGAGAGTAGCCCAGGCCCCTGAGGGTGGCACCAGCATCCGCCTCTGCCTGCAGTCAGTCCTTCATGCTGGGGCTGTGCAGTGGGAAACCAGAGCCTGGCCCCAGGGAAGGTCACCATCTGCCCTTGACACCCCTATGAGGAGACCGTCTAGAGCAGCTCGTGAAACTGTTCCTTTAACAGGCCAGGCTCCTCTCAGAGGCATGAGTGGTGCTGGGTGTACATCAGCTGGGGGCAGGTACCTGTGGTGTCAGCAGCCAAATCCCTCCTGCCAGGCAGAAGGAGGGCTCGAGGGCTGTGCTTCACTGGAAATGGCCCCCAAAGCACTGTAGGGTGACGTTTGTTGCCTTCTGAAGGGACACCTGCAGACCTGGATCAGCATGGGCTGTTGCAGGCACAGCCTTTGCCGACCAGCTCCCCCCAGGCAGCTCACCAGCTCCCAGCCGAGTGCACCAGCCACTGCCCCGAGGCCTGGAATAAAATCCTCAGAGACCTAGTGATGCTCTCAGCAGCACTGCACAGCTGCTGAGTGTCTGCTGCTGGGGAGAGATGGTTTGCAGCTAAATGCTCTGCTGGTGCCTGCAGGGCAGCGGTGGCCCTGGAGCTGCTGCTGAACCATTTCATCTGACCCTACTGTGGGGTTTTATCCGCATGTACCACTGCAGTGACCAACAGAATCTGCCTGCTGGGACTTGGCTCCTCCACAGGGAAGGCCCAGGGCTGTAATTTGTCAGACCAGATGCAGCTGTCTGTAAGGGTTTTTCGGGGTTTTTTGCAAGTCTTCATTCGCAAACAAGGCAGATGTCTGTTCCAAATACACATCTAGGATATCCACCCTTCCTTTGCCCTCAGTGGATAAAAAATATTCTTTGGGTGCAATTTGCCTTCTCAGAGAGAGGGGTCTAAGCAAGTCAGATGCCTCACATGCAAAAAGGATCTACTCTTGCCCTTCAGATGGAAAGGGTGCATAGGGTGCCCAGGGCAGCAGTGGGTACCTTCAGTGTGTGGTCCCATGCAAGCAGCAGAGGTGCTCCCCAATATCCCTCCTGGCTTTCAGGAAACCCCCCTTGGATCTGCACAGAGATCTGCTTTCAACATGGTGCAGCTTTTCCTCCTGTGAGCACCCTCACAAAGCAAAGAGCACAGAGAATCCCAACTGCAGAAACAAAATTGTGTATTTTTGTTATAAACTCAGCGGATATAGTAATTGCATGCATCACCTTTTTATGCATATCTCTCTCTTGGCAGTTCTTCATCAAGTACAATGTCTGCCTGGGTGAGATGCTGTTGCTGCTCTACTGCAAAGGGATGCATCTATCACCATCTGAGCTCTCGATTTCCCTGCATGCCCAGAAGATCTCGCCTAGCATGGAGAATAGCCAGACATCTGGGCTGTGGGCAGGGTAACAAGTGTCCTCTGTTTTCTCCCATAAGAATGATAAGGCTTTCACTGGATGTACTTAGAAAGAACAAACCTCTTGCTCTGCTATCAGATGTTCTCTCTTATGGAAAATGCAAGCCCCAGGAAATAGTTATGGCTCTACATCATTTCTGACAGGGCCTGGCCCCAGCCAGATTTTCAAAGCCCTGTTAAAAATAGATTTTCACTCCCCAATTTCATTTTCTGTCCAATTTTCTCTCACTGCTGCACCACACCCATGCTATTTTTCCTTAAACTGAAATGCTTCCCACCACTGCTTCCTTTCAACACCCCTAGTCAGGCTTGTCATTTACTGTACATCTGCATTTTGCAAGCCACAGCCAGAAGCCAAAAGGACTGAGCCTTTCATGTTCTGCTTAGCACCAGAGGGTAAGAAAGCAACATGTTAAAAGGAGGCACCAGCAGCTGACAAGGCACCCCAAAACGGGATGGGTGTGAGGCTGACGGAGCAGTGTGGCAATGCTCTGGTGGCTCTACAGTAGTTAAGCACAGAAGACACGGGGGCAGTCTGACACATGAAGGTGATTTAGGGCTAAAAGCCTCTCCTAAGGTCAATATTCCTCTGCAATCACCAATCAGAGAGAACAAGGTTCATAGTCAAGTCAATATTGCAATTTGGAGAAGAGACTTAAAGCACAGTGTGAGCTAGAAAAGTTGCAGAAATAAAGTGCAGCCAAACTGAGATTTAAAAAGACAGACATGAAATGCTTCCTATCGAAGGGAAACATCAGTTGCATAAACACAGAAAGCAGGGATGTTGCTTTTGCCCAGCACAGCCCAGCCTAAGAGGAATGTGGATCCTGAGCCGTACAGGAGGTACTGCATGTGCATCCCAAGCAGGAACATTGCTCAAGCATAAAACTAGCAGGGGCATGGCTTTTCCCGAGGTAGATTGCCACAGGTAGGTCTTGGTGTGAGCACAGCATTTATCTGTGGGGCATCCTTCTGTCACAACCAACAAAAATATGTTGGAGGAAATTCCAAAAGAGAAATGAAAAAAAAAAAAAAGTTTAAAATAATCTGACAGTTGAAGAAGCTGAAACTAAGTGTGTTCAAAAGACATAGCAAGATATCCAAAGAGGTCAGTGAGGTGTAGATTATTTCTATAATTGCACAAACCACACCCCTATCCATTTATTGAGGACAAACCAAGCAGCAGAGAACAAACAGAGAGAACAAGGATGAAATCACATGTCCTTTTAAAAAACGGTACAGAATTTCCACAAGTGATGGAAATAGATGGGACACACTGTGTAGTCCCGGCAGGCCTGTGCCCCTGGCTGCAGCTGCTGTGGGCATACCGTGGTTTCATGCAGCAGCAGAGCCTTGGTGGGTCCTGCAGCTGCAGGGTGCTCCTGCCCCACCTTGTGCTAGCCAGGCTCCCTCCTCCTCCCACCCACAGGAGCCTTGCCCCATCACCCCTCTGATAACACTTCCCACACTTCATTCCGTGTAATTATCTTAACAAGCATTTTCGACACAGATAACCTTAGAAGGATTTTCTTGCTCAGAACTACAGGCACTTTAAAATGTTACTCATCTTGCTCATAGAAGCTTTCTTTTCTCCTCGGTTTATATTCCAGGTAATCTGTTGAAAATCATTTACATTTATTTTGTGTGGATATCCAAAGTAATACATCAGAGAGGTGCAGAGGGACCTTCCCACAATGTGACACTTTAGTGGTTCCCTCTGTCCTGTGCTGCAGCTGGACACTGTCTCTCACAGAAATGGTGAGCTGTCATTTTGAAATGCTGAGGAGAAAACTGGTAACCCTTTCCCTAACTTCGGGGCTTCATTTTTTTCCCAAATGGTGTGCTGTGGATAGTTCTGAAAGACTTATTTTGCTCTTCAGGGGGAAGGTTGCACTGTGCAGTAGCCTCCTCCCACAGCTTTCTTCTCCAGAGCTGGGGGAGCAGGAAGCCCCTTGGAGCCCCCCAGTGCCCCGCAGCCCCCCGAAGCCACTGGGCTTGCATGGCAAAAGCAGATGGGTTCATTCACTGGAGCAAGAGGTCTGTGGGGAAGTGTCTTACAGGCTGGGAGCAAGGACACAGGAGGACTAAATTGTTCATGGCTTCAGCTGCCAAATTTTATGTCTGCTTCTCTGTAGTGAGAGTCACGCTGCTCTTGTCTTTCATCAGGCACTTTGCTGTTTAGTTTAGCCAGCACCCTGCATATTAGAAACCACTGTGCACATGTACAGGGGAGAGTTATCTCACTTGGAGGCAGGGGGCACTGTGGCAAGGCGTGACAGATGCCCATCAGATTTTAAATATCTGGCTATACCAGTGCACAAAAGACCCTTCTTCTGCACAACGATAATGAGAGGTCTGCACATACAGCGTGGCGGCAGGAGCTGTCCCAGAATCCCAATAGATTCCCTCCAACATCTGCTCAAGAATAGATATTTCTTTTCCTTTTAACATTTTTTTTTAATGTTTGAAAAGAAGGAAACAAGCAAAACCACAGGGTACAGTAAACTGCTCAGAAGGGCAATGATCTGAAGTTGTAGAAATCACCACAGTGCTGTGTTAGGACACTGGGAATTCAAAATGTTCAACAATAAAAGGACAGCTCGCATTCAAAGGTGACATTCAAAGCATTTCAAATGGCATAATAAAGCAGTATGAAATGAGGTACACAGTTCGTATCAAAGGTCCTCTTATTAAAGAGCTGCTGAGTGTGCGATGCAAAAGGATTTAAAATAGACATTTCTGGTTAAACAAGGTCTCGTTTCTAACATATCTTCCTTTTTGACTGTTCCTGCAGTCAGGGAGGTCATATCATAAGGCTAAATTTGTGACGACATAGCTGTTTCCATGGTAGCAAACTATTGTCATAAACACTGAGCTTTATGATTTCACAGCTGGATTAAGAAAAAAAGAGAATCAGGCTGGAGACGGAGGAAGGTTTTTATTCCAATGAGACTTAGGGGAATACAGAAGATTGCAGGCAAAGAAAATTGCTTTTTGCGTAAATGTTCTTTTTTAAGTTTACCCCAGTGTGAAAGTCCTTTTTAAGGGATATAATTTGAGTAACGATCCCTCTCCCATTTAAATGCTCACAAGGCTAATGAGCAAGCTTGTCTATTTTTGGAACACTTCAGCAGTAAGGCTGGATGTTTTGCAGCAGGAAGCCAACAGTACTGAAATGTGTTTTCTTCACTTTCCTGAAAGCTCCTGACCCCTTCCTCTGTGATTCCCTGTAACTTCACCACCTAGAAAGCAATTTACAGGTGAGGTTAGGTTATTTATGACAGAGCGTAGACCCCACTAGCCACCCTTCACCTCTTCATTACTTGAATTATGGTTTCTTTTTATCAATTATGTTGAAACGTCTGTGACTACTGAATGAAAATGCCTGTCAAGATGGATAGATTGAAATACAACTGTGTTTTTAGGAAGAGTTGTTTTCCTGACCTGTTCATTTATGTTCTTAGGTTAAATTAGTAATGGTAATTACCAATAGCCCCTGAATATGAAAATGCAGTCAAAGAGATTTGGTTGTGGGAGGCCAGAAGGTGCAATATACCATCGCACCTTGGATGACAGGACTTACTCTGGCAGGGGCAAATCCTGGTACAGCTTTGTGGGCATGAAAAGTCCATTCCCGTGTCCCCAGCCCCATATCCCAACCCTCTATGGCTAAGAGCGAGGCTGGAGAGATCCCCGGTGCCCATCACTTGCCATGGGCAAGGTCCTCTCCAAGCATCATCCAGTTCTGCCTCCAGGGGAAATAAGGATGATGTGGCTGTAGGTCTCTCCAGGGAGAGGAGTAAAAGATTCAGCTCTCTGACAGCCCCAGTGGTCCTTGCAGGGTTATCTGGCAGGTAACTGGGGGCAGCTTGGCCCTGGGGCAGCAGGGCTCCCTTGGGGCAGCTACAGTGGAATGGAGCAACCTCTATCCTCACTCACTGCCTGGGAAGAAGTAGCATCACACAATGAAATGCACAGTATTCCTGTAGGGATACGAGTGGTGAAATATCCTGTGTTGGCCTCCATCAAAGACAGAGCTCAAAGCTAGAGGAAGATTTTTACTGTGTGTCCTAGTGATTCCCCTGGAATTTCTACAGCAGAAACAAATTAAACGTAATTCATCTTACAAATAATTAGCACATTTCATTCCGAGAAATCCCAGCTGACTTTACCTACTAGGCACTAGATTAGTGTGTCCTGCCCTAAAATGCATCTGACATTTAGCTTTCTAACAAAGAAAATTCATGCGCAGGTAATCTGCCTTGTCAAAATATAAAATAACAGCACAGGCAGTGCTATAGGCTGCCGAATTTCTTCCTGAGCCACTCCAAAATGAAAATGTTTTAGAGCATGAAGGCTGGGCAGCCACAGATCCAACATGCTAATGTAGCCTGACTTTATTGACTATTAAAGTCTCAAGGGAGGTTTTTTTTATTTTCTTTGAAAGAAATACAAAATAAACAGAAAGGTCACTTTGTAAGGCTGCTTCCTTCCCATGAGATGGAAAATGGCCTTGCTCTGCAAACTGGAATTGCTGGGTCTGGATACTGAGAGCTGTACACTAGAGGTCACTGCTATAATAAAGGAAAGAGTGAGCTAGCAGCGAAGGCAGCCTATTTATTAGAAGGTGACTCACGATGGAAAGCATCATGAATTATACTGTGTCAAGTGTAAAGAACCACTGAATACTGCTTATTCAGCTATGGATGAAAACGGAGAGATATTGAGATTTTTGGAGAAAGGGATAAAGGCAGGTAGGAGGACCCTTTATTTTGAAACACCTGTTCACTTCTATCTGTTTCTATTGCTTTAATTGTAACTGAATAATTATACCAGCCTGTGGGATTTCTGTCACACTGGTCCTCCTCCTTATATGTTTTTTCTCTGAAATGGGTACTACTGGGTTTGTTTATCTTGACCAAAAGCCCAATGCTGCCTTTATCTCCAACATTCAAGTTCTGCTAAACTATACTATTAATAAATGGACACAAGGAGTTTTAATATGAATCAGAGATGCAAACCAGTGGGTAATTAGTTGAGGATTACAGATGGGATGCCAATGAAATAGCTTCCTGTAGAGAGATTGTCACTGCTTTCTGTGTGCCAGTCAACTTACCCCGAAGCTTCCCAAGTCTCCAAGATGCTTGCCTTCTTGTATCTGTTTCTGTACACACTTAATTAGTGTTTGGGACTGTTTATTTAATGAGGCATCCCACACTGTGGCAGTGTAACTTCTCCGTCATGTGCATCTTGTGGCTGAGTAGAGATGATCAGCCTCAATTTTCAGTCTGTATTTCCCAAGCTCATGTCAAAATGTTATGGTTCTATTTAAGTATCTTTTTTCCAACCTTGCTAAATTATTAATTTCATTCAGGATCAAGCCATGTAACCTGTCTAGGGCCTGTTTGCTTATGATTCATGACATTTCCTGTTTTGTTTCCTTTATAGGAACCATGGTTCCTGATGATTTTGCACATCTTCATGTGGCACATCCTGTGCAGGGAACTTCTTATCACAGTAGACAACAACATATTTTGTCAGCTGTTTCTCCTTATTCAGTCTTAGTTCCAGCATTTCACGTCCTTCTGGCATTATTTTATCCCATGCACTTAATTTTCACAATTTTGTTCTTCTCTTGCATCAAATGGCACGTCAAGCAGGAACATGACAGCGAAAGGTATTATTGTAGTGGGCAGCTGTGATGCGAGATCAGCTCATCTCAGCCCTGGCCCATGTCCATGCTCACTTCTTGTAGGAGGTCTAAGTTTCATCTTGGTCAGGTGTCACACCAAGAGACAAACTCATCATGACTACAGAAGCCACCTAAGGTCTAATCAATTTCTGCACAGATCATTCCATCTCTATAAAGCATTCTGCCGAAACATTCTTCATGAAATTCAGCTTTATATATTTCTTTTGTAGCTATCATCTTTCTTATCCCTAACTAGTCTTCCTTTTTTCTTGCTTGTTTTCCATTGCTAAGGAACAGTCAAAGATTTGCTTTTCAGTTCCTCTGACAATACTGTTCAAATATCTGCAAATTCTTTTTTTTCCCTTCTGAAATTTGATATGCTGTTACACTTTTTAGGCTTCACATCTGCAACTGAAACTTACAGTCAGCTTTGTAAAGATACTTTCTATTACAGATTCAGGTCCAGTTCAACTTTTGCCTGTCTGTTATTTCTCCTACGCCTGTTTCAGCATGATCATTTCTCAGGTTTCCAACATCTACTTGAGAATCCATTTTCGCTTTGTATACACCAGAAACTGTTTCCAACATTCATCCCATTGCTTCAAGTCTCTCCCCGCCCAAGAAAAACTTATTGGAAAAAAATTATTAGGGTTTATTTTGGTCTAGTAATTTTCATTTAAAGTAACATGTGTTGTGTAAAGAACACAGTGTGCTAGAGCAAATTTTGGGAAGAAGCAATCTGGACCTATGAGTACTAGCAGTGTTTTACATGGAGTATTAAGACTGCTTTCTACCAAAATGTCTCCGGTCATGTCCATTACCTTCTCACACTTCTTTGCAATTGAAAACAATCTTGCTGTGAAACTGTTGATATGCAGGCAGGCAAGGGAAAAAAAAAAAAAAAAAAAAGACCTTTTCTGGGCCTTGAACTGAATAAGCAAACTGTAAAATGTTGGTCATTAGGAAGAATTCCTGTCATAGCATAGTTCCCCCAGTATTGCCCAATAATTGCAAATATCTTCTAGCAAATACAGAAATGTTTCCTGCCCTGTCATACATCTGCTGTGAAAGGAAGTCCCCACGACAGCGCCGTGAGCAACGCAGAATTGCCTTCTCTGCTGCTCCCTCGACCAGCTCTGCCACAGCGCCTGCTCCGAGCCTCAGCATCTGAGCCAACTGGTCCTGCTGCAGCCACCGAGCCGCTTCCTCCCCTCTTTGTCACCCACTGCCAGGCACCCTGTTGGCACCTGGCCCTGCAGCATCCCTCTAGGCCTCCCTGCAGCACAAATAAATAACAAGCAAGGGGTTGCCTCAGAGCTGCTGGCCAGACGGTGTTTCCAGGTCAGCGGTTCCCTCTCTCCGAGCCATGAGCTTGGAAGCACTCATGCCAGTGACACTGCCACTTGAGGCCATGAAAGAACAAGGTCACGAGAAGACAAGTTTGAAAATCAGTGCTTCAGACTGTTCATTTTTCTCAGATGGGGCTTTCTTTCAGATGTCTTTATAGATTATTGCTCACACTGGCCTTTCCAATGCGTCATAAGAAATAGTGGTGACCACATTAAGGTTGGGTGTATTTTGATGTTTTTACATGCAATAAATCCAGAAGCTGATTCCATTTCTAGGCTGGGCTATTGTACATGCTCTGTACCTACACACACTCTTCATTCTTCCTCCCAGGGTCTAAACATGTGTGCACACACATTTTATTTGGCTGGTGCCCCTACTCCTGTTCTTTATTTGAAGGTACTTGGGACCCTGAGATCTCCATCAGATTTTGCACATGAGCATCAGCATTCTCTGGAAAGTTTTTTGGCAACATGTATGTGACACCCGGGGAGGGCAGAATGTTTGCCAGAAGACAGGAATGATTCTGAAATTTAGTCATAAAACAGGAGCAGGCTATGTAGTTGGCACCTTCATTCATTTTTCTAATTCATACAAATTAATTAATCTAATTTTTGTCCTGCAAAGGAGTGGTTTGGAAGACTCTGGTAAGCCTCGATAATAACCTAATCTACATTAAATTCCAACTCTGCATTTTATATAATACTTTTGTTCGGCATCTATTTCCCTTTTGCATTTACAGAAATTTTAAGCTTGTGTATAAAGAAAAGAATAAGTGAGTCATAACCTGTGTTTCTTCATTACCTATTTGCCTGGAATGCATGAAGATACATGGCTGCTAATATAAGAAACAATTTTAATGTCAGATTTAAATGTTTCCAAAACAGAGGTGGAGGAAGGACAAACACCCTGGTTAGCTTGAAGATGGAGCTGGGATGAGATTTGGGACACAACTCCCTGCAAGCACAAGGACCTGACCTTAGCGACCTCCCAAGTCCTTTCCAGGCTGGGATTTCCACATCTGCTTCATCCCAGTTCCCCAGCGGGTCAGTCTGATCGCACTGCACTTCTCCCCAGGAGAGGTCATGCTCTCACATGGTATTTGTAGGGATGAAGCTTTTCATTGTTTTCAACTGTTGTCAAGGAGTAGGGTTGCAACTGTACATGTGAAATTTCATCACGTCACTTGGCTGAGTGCTCCTTGGGGCTGGGATGGAAGTGTATGATGAATTTTTGGATACTAAACAAATCACTGTTAATATTTAGCATGTTGTACTGCTGAGTGGTAGAAATCTGTGTGTAGAACTGTATTGTTTGAATGGTTTTGGCTTTATTTTTTTCCGGGGTAGACTTTTGAAAATGCCAAAGTCCTGGCATCAGCCTCCTTATAACCCTCTTCTTGCTGTTTTCCAAGGATGTTTTTGGAAAGTTCTTGGAGACCAATACCAGACTGTACAGACAGACTCAGAAACCACAGAGCTCAGTCATTTGAGACATTCTCAAGCTCTTGGGACAGGAAGCTCTAAAACACTTTGGCTCCCCCATAATCTAGGTTGTTTAGGGTAGCAATGTGTTTCCTGGTACAAAAATAGCCCTGTGGCCCCAGAGCACTGCCCCTTTGAGTAGCACATGCTGGCCACCACTGCACCAGACATCTCTACTGGGAACAGCAGGCATGAGTAGTGTAGAGCCCTTGGAAAGGTCTGAGATGACTAGAGAGGTTCTCCGAGCAGTAAACCTTCTCAGAGGGACTTTTACAAACCATTTTCAAAACTCTCTGTGTTCGCACAGACTGGTAGCTAACATCAGTTAGGCTGTGGAGGCTCCTGAGCCTCTGAGACTGCAGAGAGGAGGTTCCCCCTGGTTTGCAAAGGATCTGTGGTAGGCAGGCTGCTGTTCAGCCAAGGCATGCAGATGCCCCATTCTATAAAGGAAAGGTCATATCTCCTCATAAAGACTTTAGGTTGGCTCTCACCTGCTAGTCTTCCTTCCTTACCCCATTTTTTCCTGACCAAAATAAAAGTGTATTGGTTCTAAGCATATTGCCATCCTTCGTGTGTGGAAAACATGTCAAAACAACAGCAAGCTATCTGCAAAGGGTAATATTAACAATGTCTCTCTGCCTCAGAGGATCCTGGAGAAATTCATTAATTTATTTGCAAGATGTTCTGAAGGGAGTAAGGATCCTGTAATTAAATTTCACTTATACATTGTCAATGCCTTTATGTGCTCTTAGTAGAAAACAAAGGAAAACATAAACATGCAAAGGAACTCAATTTAAAATAAGACACACGAGAGACTCTTCTGCTCACAGAGATGATTCTTTTTCTCAGGCTTTCATTGCCCAGACTTTCCACAGACATGTGGCATTTCATAAACTGCAGCTCTGTGACTACAGGGATGTGGGATTTCTGGAGACAGCATAAGGTGACATGTGCCATCCTATCCTCCATGCCTGTGTAACTCCTCCTTCGTGGATGACTACCCATCACCCTGGCAGGACATCGCCTCACCCCCCAGCTGCAGCCTGACACCCTCATTGCAGAGGAGCTCTACCCTGCCCTGTCTCACTTTGGCAGACTCTTAGCTCAGAGGGGCTCTGATACTTAACTATTAGAGTATCAGCAAGAAGTGTGCAGAGACAAGGGCAGGGGGAGCACTCCCCCCATCTCAAGGCTAGGAACAAGCATTACACAAGCAAGGGGGATGGAAAAATCTGACGGCCAGGTCCTGGGACTCCCTGCCTACAGCAGGCTGCATGCCCTGGCAGGGGGTGTGCTTCTGGGACCACGAGTATACGTGTACAGCCAGACAAATGGTTAATCAAGTCGTTTAAGAGATGCATGGGATAGAAGACACAGCAGCTAGGTCACTAATCTGAAGGACTTTTCTTTTAGCAGTGCCATTGAGGCAAAGTCTTAAGAAGTCTGTTAATGAAAACCATTACCTACAATTATCATCACCATTCACCCCTGGGTGAATCTGCACCTCTGTGAAGTCTGGATCAAAACAATTTTTTTTATCAGAAGAAAGAAATTTTTACTACTGCTTTCACACAGAACAGTGCAAGGTTACCTGCAGACTTTAAATGAGAAGCACTTGTAGAAAAATGAACTTAGTGGAAGGTGCTAAAGGGGCTGATCTTTACAACCTCTGAAGGAGATAAACGGTCTTCAACCTAAAACCAAACTAATTGTTTTAAACATTTCAGAGGAAAAGGTGAAGGAACACATGACAAAGCACAGCTCTCTCATGGCAAGTCCAGAGAAGCACAGAGACTGAACTTCTCTGATTCATTTGTTTCTAAAAAATACATATCTGCACAAAAACTATTTCTTAGCAGCTCTATACTGAGCATTACTGTACCCAGTGCTGCCATTCAGACTGGACAAGGAGCTAGCACATCACTGTTTTCCAGTTTGATTTGAAAGAAGTCATTTCAGAAGAATACTCTTGATCCTAACAGCCATGCAAGAAAAATGTATATGTCCAGACAGAGGAACAGAGGGAGTCAGACCATCAGCCCTGGTAAAATTAGAAAGAATCACAATGAAAACTATTAATGCTACTCACAAGCAATAGGGACTGTAACATAAAACTGAAGAAACATAAATAGCTTGATCATCTACAAAGATTAAAACAAGTTAATCAGAAATTACAGCAGCAGGAGATTTACTATCCCAAGAACAGACTGCACTTTATTGAATATCATAATTAAAATGAACTATTTTGGACAGTAAATTGCAATATGAGCATGAGGAATCTGGAAAGCTAGAGAGCAGTCTTCCATTTTAGTTTTTGGTTTAGTTTTGGTTCAGAAAGAAAGATAACAGAAAGGGATACACCCCTCAGTTTAGGTTCACATGAAGGATACCCACCTACAGGCAAATCTGTAGATCCTGAGGACTGCTCTTACTAGCACAGGGTAACACTGAAGGCACTGCCTGAGATGCTGCCATCAAGAAAAGAGACCACTAGATCTACTAATCGGCGTCACATCCATGAAGAAAACCACAGAGCTACAGCAAAAAAACACAGTCAGCAGTAGGTACTGTAGGTACTGCAAGGACAACAGTACTACATCAACCAAACAAGAAATGATTCAAATTCAGAGGCTGAAGGGGTCATCTGCTGGTGCTGCTTGACAAGGATGTCCGTGATTGCATCCTGTTGTGGTCTCACCCCAAGCAGCAGCCAAGTCCCACCAGCAGGATCGGGGGAGAATCAGAAGGGTAAAAGTCAGAAAACTCATGCGTTGAGATGAAGGCAGTTTAACAGGGAAAGTAAAAGCTGCACACACCAGCAAAGCAAAACAAGGGATTAATTCACTGTTTCCCATGGGCAGGCAGGTGTTCAGCCATCTCCAGGAGAGCAGGGCCCCATCACACGTAACAGTGACTTGGGAAGACAAACACCATCACTCCAAATGTCCCCATCTTCTTCCTTCTTCCCTCCACTTTATATAATTATTATTTATATAGTGAACATTATGTCATATGGTCTGGAATATCCCTTTGGTCAGTTGGGGTCACCTGTCCCAGCTGTGTCTCCTCCCAACCTCCCATGCACTCCTGATTTCCTTGCCAGCGTGGCATCATGAAAAGCAGAAAAGGCCTTGGCTCTGTGCAAGCCCTGCTCAGCAACAACAGAAACATTTCTGTATTATCAGCCCTGTGTTCAGCACAGATCCAAAGCACAGCCCCATACTAGCCACTGTGAAGAAAGTTAACTCTACCCCAGCCAAAATCAGCACACATCCCCAGTCTTCTGCTTTGTAAAGTAAGGAAGAAGTAATGAGGGCTTGGTTTCGTTGGGTTTTTTTCTTTTTTAAAGAAAAAGGATGTGGCCATTCTCCCTTCAGAACTGCACAAACTTACAACTTCATGGCTGCTCTGCATATGTGTGTGCGCGTGCTGGGCCATGAGAAACAAAATGTGCTAGGAAACCAGAGCAGTAAATTTAAATTCAATTTACCCTACCCAGCGTAGAAAAGGGACTTAGCAGGTTGCTCACTGCTTATGCAATATTTCCCATTGAACACTACCTCACAGGTCATACACCTCCTTTCCAAACATAACATCGCCTCATAATAAAACTTAGAAAAACATATTGAAAGGTCAAAATAACAGTAACAAGTTATAGAACTATTTTACTTGTTCAAGATTTCTGTTTCCAGTATCCTCTCTTTAATCTTCCACTTTCAATATTTACATACACTTTTGCAAACTTTATTAGGGTGATATTTTGAGTTTGGGTGGACAGTGTTAAAGTGTTAATGCCTGCATGCATTTAAACACCCCAAACAGACTGTGTAACTAAAATATTTAATGTCTCTATGGCTCTCTCTCTCTCCACTTTCTTGTGAGCAGTTTTCATTTAACTAATCCTGAATGCCCTAGCAGAAGCTCACTTTTCTGTTGAGATGTTCTGCCAGCATCAGTAGGTATTTTAGCCTCATCAGAGAGAGGCTAAGCTGGGCTTGGTCCAGATGATGGAGAGCTCAGTGGAGCAAGCAGTCTCACCCTCCCAACATGAAGTATTTCTTCTGATGGAAACCAGAACATGGAGAGCAAAAAGGGAATTTACCCATGTTCCCGCACTGTCCTCACAAGGTTGAGGCATTTTCCCATGTCCTGCCATCAAACACAAGTTAAAATACTTTCTCATGGTCCAGCTTCTGGGAGGTAATCACAGACACCCATGGAAGTTGCATCGAAGGAAGTTTCCAATTCATTATTCTGAAAAATGTGCCTTTAAGCAATTTTCCCAAAAGCATAAAAGAGGCCAATGCATAGCTAGAAATGGGATTTTGGTCTTCTAAAGACAGGCATAAAACCCACCCCAGACTTCAGTTCTTCAGCATCACTCGCTTTCCTAAGACTCAGGGCATGGGCTCATGGTTGAGTGTGAATCCCGGAGATCTGGCTTTAGGAGTTGCTGCCGATCTGTGGAGATGCTGCACTTGTTGTGTGCAATATTCACAGAGCACATGCCCTTCTCAAACTGCTTATCATCTGTTTTCACACTGTTTATCACCACCTCTCTGTCCCTGGCTACCTCCTGCCATAACAAAGCAAACAGAGTAGAACATACACAGTCACACCTATCTTTCAGTCCCCTGCAGCAGTTCATCACTGGATGTTGCATCCAGAGAAGTCAGGATTGTGCCAAAGATCCCTGACTTGTCCCACCTGCGGGGCAAATTTTTCCCAAAATTCTGGTGATAGGACATGGCTGGGATGAGAATGTAGGAGGGAAATTGCAACAGAGTCATATACTTCCATATGCTTTTACTATTATAAGATTTGAGGGGAAGGGGCAGATTGCAACCTCAGACTTGCCCAAAAGCAGAGTAATCCTGCCTTAGGCTAATCCTCCCTCACTGAAGCTTGGTACAGCAATGCTACCTTGTGCTGGGGAAGGTTATGAATGGCACATTGACAGCTTGGCTAACAGGCAGGTGTAAAATTAATTTGTGCTAACATGATTGCGTGCTGTCTGTTCCTTCACAGCCAAATAATATTTCTTGTGGTATCACATGAAATTATAGTGTCTTAATTGAAACCTAAAAGCTCTGAGACCTTGATGGATCCTGAGGCTTCTGTGACAACAAAATTGGGTAGTGATTCCAATATGAATGAAAAATTTCAAATACTAAAGCTTCTGCTACAATTTCTCTGTTCTTATCTCTCTCTCTTATCCCAGTTTTAAAGCCTTCTCTGACTCCGGAGAGGAATGCAAAGCCCGACAGAATTTTTCATGCAGTCTCCAAACTCGTGTGGCTACTGTAAATTGAGAGTGCTGGTGGATAAGAAGTATGAACTGTTCATTTTCTCAGCACTACACCAGCTGCTGCATATCCTATCCTATATCCTACTGCTTTGCCTGAGCTACAAGTGGAGTTACACATATGCTTTGGCTGCGGCTCCTGCATCTTCAATGAAATAATTAACACTTTCAGTTCTGCATATTCAGGATGTGAATTAAACCTCAGTAACTTCAGCTTACTCTCTCGGACTACAGGCTTAACCACAGCGATGTTACTACAGGAGCCCTTTGCACCTTTGCGTCCAGGACGTTACTTTAACCCGCGGGAGCAAAGGAAGTCGCAGTCTCCCCTGCGCATCCGCCGTGCCTCATCTGCCCTCATCAGCGCTTCAGCACATGGGACACAGCGACTTATTTTCGTCGAAGGGGAGCAGCGGGTGCTGTCTGGGGCACTCCTGTGGGCATCCACGCTGTCCCATGGCAGTGGCAGGCGATGGCAGCCCGAGGCAGAGGAGGATGAAGGCGCTGAGGGTCTGCCCGGGCGCCGGAGGCACCGGCACCGTGGGGAGGCTCGCACGGCGCGACTGGCTGCTCACCGGCAGCGCCTCCGGTCACTGCCTCGGCTCGAAACAGCTCCCCCAAGTCTTCCTAGCACGAACAAGGTCCTGTCACCTGTGCTTAGGAAGAAGGGAGAAAGACCGGGAAGAGATGGAGCCTGGCAGACTGCTCCCCGGAGACTCCGCCTCGCCTCGGCTTCCGCTGCACGCTCTGGACGTGATGGATGGAGGGGGTCGGTGCTTGCAGACCGGATGAATCATATTTTCCGTGTTCAGCTGTAATCTGTGTAATGTCTTTATCGCAGGGCAAAATGCATTAAAGCCCAGGCGGCTGCAGCGCTCTGTGGGCTGCGTTCTGCCGCCAGGACACGGTGCCGGCTGCCCCTCCTTGCGCATCCCCGGCGCTCTTCAGGGCACTCACCTCTTGGCAGCTGTCTTTCTTCCTTCCCTTTGCTGCAGCAGGGCTCGGGGTGCTGAGAGATCATAACTCCTGCTCAGGTGTTCACCTCTGTGCCCCAGAAACACGAATCAGATTGGAAAAGAGCGCGGAGAGCACTAGAAAAGCGCTTCTCTCATCTGCAGCCCTGAAGCATATTTGCCTTCTCCTCACCTTGCCTTTCTTTTAGGAGGTTTTGGTTCCTCCCGCTGAATGTTGCTCGGGGAGGAGATGGACCATGCAGGCAGAGAGCTGTAGCTCTGTGATGTTCCCTGCTCAGCTACTCCTACCTGCGTTGGCTGTGGAGGCAAGAAGTGGCTGTACCTCTGATCTGAACACGAAGCTTCCGCTCCTGAGCATATTGCCAGGAAATGCTGCGTGCGTGTGTCAGCCTCGCCAGGGCCCAGAATAGCTGTGCTCTCTGCCTGGCCTAGATCCTCACCACCCGTGTGGATTTGCTTTTTCAATTCTGTCACAGCCCTCACATGAGCTGCCCAACTTAAAGCAAATTTCTTAGTCATCTTTCTGTCTGCCAGAAGTAATGTCACATTGGTCACTGTGCCTCTCCATGTAATGGGGTCCTGGTTTTGACTCTTTAGCTACACCTCCACTAGTAAGCAATGCTGTGTCATGGCTCCTCTCCTGGGGTTTTTCCACATTGTCAAACTATCAGTGTGGTTATGATTCACACCAACATCCCACAGCACAGTCTCAGACAGGACCCAGGATCAGTCTAGGCTTGGCAGGGGCAGGTGCCATCCTAAATAGACAGCCTGGATGCAATTGCCCTGATCAGGAGGGTGAAATGTATGACTATAGGAACACAGCCCATGCTGCACCCCAAGGACAGCAAACAGTCCTTTTTGTGGATGGGGATAAAAACTAAAAAGTCAAACTTCTTTCTCTGTAGAGTTACTGCCCTCTGACCATCATCAGATGCACACCTCCAGGTGGGCTTCACCTCACCAGCCTTTGGCTGTTTAAATCCAATCATTCACTAGTTTCTCTCTTAGTAAAGGAACAGAAACAGGAACCTCTAATGGGCAACCTAAAATAGATGGGGTGAGTCACCAACAGGAGACATCTGCTACTATCCACTAATTAAACATTGAGCCAAGAGAGCTAACTCAACTTTCTTCATCCAGCTAAACTTGGGTGCCATGAATCTTGCTTTATGTGGTTTTGCCTCTACCCAGCCTGCTGAGTCCTAGACAAGGCATTGCCATATGCAAGTTAAACAAGTACACTTGTACAAATGTACGAATGCAGAGTTTCCTATGGCTTTTTGAACTGATCATTCCTGATTCCTGAATAACTATTTCTGCAGAATTAACATTCTGAACATTTGCTTTCCAGAGGAATATATGTCATGCCATACAATCTGTGATGTGCAAGATTCTAGAGTCACATAATAAATTCATTTCAGATATATTTTTAACCAATATGCTTGTTCCCTGAGTTATACCACATGGCTGAAGGAAAACACACACTTCTGTTCATCAGATCCCACAGCTCAAGCATCAGTAGTAGTGACTCTGACCAGCATATGCAAGAATACGTTAGCTGCACCATCATTTTATACCCACTGATGGTGGCATTTGTGACAGAATGAATAAATGAGAAGCTAAAAACTGGTTCTGCTTGGGTCCTGGTTTTTTCCACTTTTCCATTGTTGCCACAGGAATGAGGAAGGAGTATCAAAAGAACGTATGTTTGCTTCTTAAAAATAATGGTAGGGCAATTCTCTTTGAAATAGGGAATAAAACTCATTTTCCTCATCTCCATGCGCTCACAAGTGTGTGAGTAAATATAAGCTGACACAGGATTTGTATGAGTGTGATACTGTGAAACACTATTTTACTTTGCACTGCCAAGTTTTTGGCACTTCTCATGAGGAAAGGAATGGTTCAAACCATGCAAGTCTCCCTAAAACACACATCATAAAACCTGTGGTGTGCCCCAAGCCACTGTACATGCTGTTTGTTCCACTTACTCCCTTCCAGTGTTAGTCTTCGCCTTTCAAAATCCTCAGATTTCCCCCCTCTTATTGAACGACATTAGTTACTATGGAAACTGATCTGTGGGTACAGAACTTGGTGACATCCACGTGGAAGGGATGCTTCCCAGGAACCTAAATATCGTCTGGATGGTTATATGCCAACACCGCATATGGCTTAGATTTTGTAAAAACCCACAGAAGGTCACTGAGGGAAAGGAGGTATCAGCTGAGGTTATGATGAAAGAAACCCCAAATCCACCCACTGGTATGTTTGGCAGTCCCATGACCTTCCTGGTGACACAGACCTGTGACTCAGAGGGAGAAGAACCAGAGACAGGCAGTGCTGAACCACAGGACCGTGGATCCCTCCCAGGAGCTGCTCCATACTGAGAGAAACGCACAAGGTCACTACAGCTTTTGTGGCGAGCTTTAATGATGCTTACCAGAGAACTGTTAGCTAAAGCTAGAAGTAATTAAAGCAAAAAAATGCCATACACAGCACACCAAAAACATTTATGACTTAGCTGTTTCAGAGAGGTCCTTTCTCAAAACACAGAAATTCATCTATTGCAAAAAACCCTTTGTGAAGATACACTTGGCTGCGTAATACTTTGCTGTGTCACTATGAGGGGAAAAACCTCTTGGAGGGATTAGGTCCACCAGGAAACAACTGCAACAAGAAGAAGAGAGCCCTGCTCTCAAGCAGGCAGCACTCAGCAGAGTAGGACCAGGCTGTAGCAGGTACCAGCCCCTTTGTGGGTGCCATCCTGTACTTCCCTGGAAATGACCAGCCCCACCTGGTCACATGGGGAGGCCTCTTGGTCTCATTGCTCATTAAATGCTGTTTTCTGCTCTTGTTTAATAAACTTACTAGATACCATCACCCTCAGTGCCAGCTGGAGGCCAAGCAGAGGTGTGTGGGGAAGACAATTCTCTTTCCTTCCGGGCAGAGGGAAACCTGTGGGGCAGGCAGGAGGGAGGTGGCACTGCAGGCAGCAGGGCAGAAGACTGGGATGAGGGGACTGGATGCAGCATGATCTCAGCCTAGGTTTATGGATTTTTTGATAAAAGCGTGAATCACTTTCCAGAGCAGAGGCACACAGGCTGAGTTGGGGCATCATGGTGCAACCAAAGGATGTTTTAGAGTATGTTCATATAGATTTTTATCTGTGTTTCCAGGGGAGTAGGAGTCATTTCCAAGCATCTCCCAGTGTGTATCAGCACAAGTCACTGCCAGGGCAAATGCTGCCAAGTGAGTATTGTAGGGGGATAAAATCCTCAGAGTGGAGGGATTGTTTGTCCTGCTTTGGGTTGGGTTGTTTTGGTCTTTTTTTAAATACAAAATGCCAGTGATATTTCCATTTACCTACAGACCAGGCCAGCTGGCTGCCCTCAAGTACTGAAAATCCTGTTTATTTACCTGGATGCATAAGGAGCAGGTCAGGGGTGCAGGCTCCCTCCTCACCCTTTGCTCCTTACCCTGCAGCCCTGACTGTGGATCACTCAGGCTGCCCTTCCTCCACTTGAGTAGCTCAAGAGGAAAAAGGCTATAGTAGATTTAGTGATCAATGGCTGAGAATAAAATCTGACCCATTTTCAAGCTCCTCTTGAAAGATTTATTTTTAAAAGAAGACATTCTATACTTCTTGGAGGTTGGTGCCATTGCAGCAGTAGCAGACCTAGTACGGGCAGTAAGGTAAAAAGCTACAGATTGTATATTTTAAGTGGAACTATCCTCAAACACAACCAAGTAATTTAACACCTTGCACTGTGCTGTCACATTTTTGTTTAGCATCTACGTGAAAAGTCATCATGTCCCATTTTTAGATGGCACCTCCCTGTTCACACTGATCTTTATAACAAGCATACAAATGCCCATCTATATTTAAAGTGGGATCTTGCAGAACCCTAGAAATTTCAGTGAGACAGCAATTTTAGACTGAACATGGGCAAGTACATAAAGTCATTACTTTTAAGCAGTTTACCTAAACCTTCAGGACCTGTTCTCTCTCACCAGGCTACCCTCTGGCACTGTCCCCGTGCTCCACTTCTCTACTCTCCCAGGGCATCAGCAAAACACAGGCTACCCCAGCGAGGGGAGTGGCTCTAACACACTCCCCTGTCATTTCCCAGTGCATCAATTGCACGGATTTTCCAGAGGGCTTTTTTAGATCCACCTGTTGTTTGTTCAGCCAGCCCCACAGAAACATATAAACCTGTTTTACTTGAAAAGGGAAAGCAGGCGAACATCTCTGTGCAATTAGATTGAGCTGTCTGTTTGCTTTCAGCCAAGAAAGAGTTGCCAGCCATGTTGAAGGAACAATTTACCTGACTGACATCTAAAGAGGAGCAGAGTCCCTTAAATGACACTTTCTGTTCAGCCTCAGGGGAAAAGAAATCTATTCTATTCCCACGGTTTTGGCTGATCCCCTCTCAGTCTGTGTGAGGATGATGGCTCTGAACTGTTCTTACTTGAAATAAACTGGCTGGCCCATCCCTAACCAAAACAGGTATTTAAAATGTGACAGAGAAGCAGCTGTCCAAAAATTAACAACAAGCTGATGACCCAGATGTGGAAAGTAACTGCCAAAAACTCAGGTTCTAAAATACATGTATTCAAAATTGACATTAAATATTTCTAGATACTAATAAATAAGCTACAGAAATAGACTCAATCTACTTCTCGTATTGTGGGAATTTTGTGTGCCACATACACTCAAAAAAAAAAAGAAAAAGAGAGAAGTGAAGCAATAGCAAAAAAATTAGCAAAAATAGCACTTGATGGGAAATCAACTGGCTGAAATCCATGCTGGTCAGAAAGAGAATGACTGCATGTTATAGTAAGTTGTGCTGAGGAATAATTGAGTGGAGAAATTGAAAGAAAATTGAGCAGCAATCTCTCCCTGTCTTTTCTAACAAGGAGACATCTCAAAACTTAGCAACACTTTTGAGATGGTAAGAAGTATCTTCAAAGCAATCAGCAGGAGAGCTGACACCCCAGAGCTGCAGAGTTCCAGACAGAGTGGAAAAAACGATGCTGAATCTGATTGCTAACATACTCTGTCCCTACACAAGGGATCCCACAGGAAAAAGCAGTGGAAATTCCAGAATCAAGACTTGCAATAAGGTCAAAAATGAAAGCCAAGACAGGAAAAAGATGAATAGAAGGCCAGCACCATCCTCTGCTCACCTGCAGCAACCAGCAAAACCTCTCCCTTATTTGCATTTGTTTTTGCATACTGATGAGAGCTCTAGACTTGGAGCCAAGGGACTGCATTGTTATTAGGCACAGGCTGTCAAAGCACAGACAGCAGCAGCGCAGCAAGGCTTGAAGGCTTGAACAGCCTCCGTTTAGCTGAGCGGGACCGCGGCTGCTCTCCATAAATACACCGTGTGGGGGTAAGCGCCAGGGGGAGGGGAGAGCTATTTATGATGAGAGAGATTTCCCAAGAAGAACAAATGGCTGTAAAGGGGATGGGGAGGAAAAGCCTCTGCCTGCAGAGGGGACAGGCTCTGCCACAGTCCTGCCACACAGGACTCGGACCAGTGCGCCGGGAGCAGCAGGTGGGCTGGCAGGTGCCCTGATGGAGAGGATGGGCATGAGAAGAAATTCCAGTCCTGTGGGTTTGCCAAGGTGTGCTTGGGCAGCTGTGCACTCGCAGGACTCGGGGCAGCATCTCTCTGCATGCCAGGGACACCAAGGCTCCCAGCACAGTGGCATTTGTCACACACTGGCATCCTGGTCTCGTGTGCCTCTCCAGCAGCATCGATGTCTCAGCTCCGTGTGGGACAGCAACAGCTTAAAACTTTCCTAAAGACCTTGTCTGGAAAAGCCAGATTTCAAAACAGGGGATGGGATGTCTCTATGCTGCCAGCAGCAGTGACTGTGAAATGAATGCTAAAAATTAAATAAGCACTAAAAAATATTCAGGGACATACTGCAGTGTACTTCTTCATTTCTGGTGTTCAGAAACACTCAGTACACAGCTGGACAAACCTTCTGCTTGAACAGTGAATTATCAGACTTGAATAATCTCCATTTTTCTCTTTCCAGGACAGAGACAGAGCAGAACAGAGAAAGAAGAAAAGCTCCACCATAAAGGATGGCAAAGAAAGTAACAAATGGGACATGTGACAGGGTTTTTCTCTCACCAGTGCTGGACTGTTATCATTATATTTAAAAGGCTACTCTCAGCTTACAGACAGCCCACTTCTTTTTTCTTTATTTTTTTTCCAGAACTCGAAGTAAATAGAAAAGTTTTGAAAGGTTTGCTGGGGAGGGGCATTCTGTTCCAGTAAAAACAGCTGGTTTAGATAAATAAATATTATGTTACTATGTAGTAGCCACACCACAAGTAAGATAGCACTAGGAACCTAACAGCAAAACTACCCAAACTAAAAACTCCATTTCAGTCCCCAAGCTAAGAAACAAACACAGAATGTAAAGGAAGATTTTTTTTAAACTCATCTTAAATTTAATAAGTACAGGTATTTCTGGTAGCACTAGTAAAGAAATATGTGTTTAAAACATAAATTTTCAATACTGAAAGCAAGATTGTATACTGTAGGGTATAAAAGTTTCCCAAAATAAAACTCTTCCTTTTCAAAACTGAAAGATATCAGAAGAAATTTGATAAACACTGGACTCTTGAGATTCACATAGGTCTAGTCTTAAGTATTTGTGCAGAGCTGGGAATCAATTCTGTAAGAAACAGTGATCTCTAGGATGAATTGTTTTGTTGGTTTCCATCCAAATTCACTTCATTCTTAATTGTCAAGCTCACAGCAGAAAGCAGGTCTGTGGCTTGCAGTCATGGCTTTGCAGAAGAAGCATTGCATGATGTGAAATAAAGCTGTCACCAGACCTATCCCAACTCCCATTGCAGTTATGGAAGTTCACCTTAATGGTTTAATCTTACTCTGACTGCATAATTCTATTGCTGTAGGATTTAGAGCCCCCTCAGAAGGAGGATTTGGAGACCTCTAGTGCTGGTGTTGTTCAAACAAGCAAAGAAATGGTCCTTGCTTGATGTGGATTTGTCTATATTTAGTATCTATCTGCCTTCCTGACTAGCCCATCAATGGCATAATTTGTAAAACGCATAGTTATATTATACCTGCCTGGAAATTACCTCACCTAAAAAGTCTGCTTCTGCTGATTAGTTTGAGACATAGCACACTGCAAAATACTCTTCATCAACCACATAATCTAGAGCAAACCCAGAGTTTGTCAGCCTCCTTATCTGACTTCTTACATCCTGTATCAAAGCCCTTCACTCCTCTGGTGATGCTCTCAAATAAACATAAGAGGCTTTTCCTAAACATGGGACTTATTCAGCAGGTCACACTGGGATCTCATTCATAAGATAAATCACGCTGTAAGAGGGATGGCAAAGAGAAAGAGCTAAACAGCTTTCCAGCTGGGGCTATGAGATGGCACAACTTTAGAAGATGCTGCTGGACTGAAGGAAGGCTTGGTAAAAAACAGCCGAGCTCACCCAGGACAGCACATCTGTGTGAGTGAGGTGTACAACTGGCTGGGAGGACTTCTGCTGCAACTCACAGCAGATACCAGCTGCTCCCCTCAAATTTTGGTGATCTCAGCCATTCCTCCTCAATAGGCTGGTTTTTGAAGCTCTATCTACCAGAGTTTTGGGGAAAAGCCTCAGAAAGACAGCATTTTCCCCTCTTATCTGGAGCAGGCCCATTGCTGAAGCTCACAGAGCATCTGCCTTGGCCAGGGTAATTTGAAAAGCTGATCTAAGCTGTCAGCTTCCTGTGCCTCCTAACCTACCACCCTCCTCTCTCACCCCCCAGGACAGTAATGTTTATTGTCACAGCTGCTTTTGAAGGCAGTGTGGGGACTTGTTTTCTTTCCTTTTAGTTGACGTGCTGCTGGGGTCCTGCTGGGAGCGACAAACATCCCCATCCATTCACAGGGACCAAAACCCACCCTGAGGTGATATTTTGGGAGTGCAAACAACCAACTTCAAAGGGAAATTGACCAGAACAAGTTTCCGAGCAGCGCTGCTGATTCCAAATATGTAGAGAGCAGTTTAGTTGTATTAATATGATCCCAAAAAAACAGCATCTGTGGGATCCTCACCCCCAGCACCTGGCTTGCCCAGGCAGCAGGGAGTGCACTGAGCTGTCCATCCACCTGTGCTGAGAAATAAAACACTGCTCGGGCTCAGACGTGCCCACCCCCAGTCCAGGGCTGGGGCCACTCAGCATTCTCCCTGGGGAAAGTGGGTGCCAGGGAACACTTCTCCACTGTGCTTTGGATGGGGTCACTCACATTTGGACAGCAGGGAGATTTACCCACCCCTACCACTCGGCCCCAGCATCAGTGAATGCTGCTTTGTTTTCATGGTTTGTAAGTAAAGCTAAAGAAGAGTTAGAGGTCAATCCTGCCTTCTAGTCACTTCTTCAAAACTTGCACAGGGAGGTATGGAGTTACAACAGTAAATAGTTTGTATAACAATTTTAATATTCTCTTGTCACTCTCATAGACAGTGGCAGTCTTTCATTTTAATTGGAGGGAGATATTTACATTCCTAAACATGGAGTATTGGATCTCTCCCAGTGACTGTTCCTACCATGTGATCTAAAATTCCTGTTTTCCTTTCCCCAAGCGTGCAGCAAACAAAAGCATTTGTTTAGGGGGGAGCTTGTCTAGAATGATGCAGTCCTGAATAGAGTCCCATGGAGAAGAGAGAGGAAGAAAACTTGGCTTAGGTAGGAGAAGTGGAAGACTGAAAGGTTTACTCCAGACTTTCTCAACAGGGTATGAATATGAAAAGATGTACACAGCCCTGGAAGAAGTTTAGCAGCTCCTGTCAGCTCCATCACGGATGGCCTCCTTCTAGCTCACCTCTTGCCTCTTAGGCAGCCATGGATCCAAATATAAATCCTAGGAAGGGCTGCACAAGGAATACACTGCCCATTTTTTAGCAACGCCAAGTCTGTGCCAGTGTATGCAAACCTAGAGAGGGAGAGAAAGGCAGGGGAAGTCATGCCTGCGTGAGACAGAGTGGAATAGCAAGATGAGCAATGCTGGAAGGAGATGTAACTCCACTGAGGTCACAAGGCCTTCTGACTGCCCCCAGTCAGCTCCAGCCTCAGACCTGGGAGGATCTGGGCATATGTAAAAATAGGGTGTGGAAACAACCTTATCTTTTTAGCTGCTTTCCTGTTTTACATTTGCTGCCTGCTTTAAGCCACATCCCAGGGACTGGGTAGGGTTAGCTCAGAGCTGTTATGCCAACTCACTCCTGACTCCCTGGTGAGAGAATCCCCTCCCTTGCTTTTTGTAGTGCCCAAGTGCTGCCAAGGGATCATCACAGGGCTTAGCACAGAGCTCACGTTGCTGTCTCACTGTATGTTGTACTATGCTGTAATTCCTTCACTTTTCTGCCTGAGCAACAACTGCAGTAACTTTCCATCCCCAGGCTAATTCACCAATTAATGCAAACCAGGAGGATTTCTTCAGGTCACACACACCTGGATCTGGCCGTATTTTCTTTGTTTGCCTCATTTAGTGCAGGCAAGAGGTGGGCAAGTCTGACCAGTGAGTAAATCTACCCCAACCTTTCGCTCTCGCCTCGGCAGACACACTCTGGGCACAGTGTCCAGATGTGTCACTGCCACACCGCCTGGTGCCAGAGAAATACCCTTCGTCATACCCGGCTTTTTTTTACTCCTCTCCACAGATCAAAATCCTTGTAGCCAAACTAATGTTGTTTGCCTCAGAACTGTTTCCGTCAGAGGAAAGAAGAATGGACCTGCTTGGGGACATCTGCTGTACACAGCCGCTGCAGACAGAACAAAGGGAGCTGCAAACAGAGGAGCCTGCATCCTGAGACTGGCTGCCAGAGTAACAAGCCATATCTTTCTTGAGACATTTTCACCTTCCTCTCCTTTCAGGAGGCCTCTTTGGTCTCAAGAGTCCACATAACCAACCATAAGAGAGGGGAGAGGAAAACTTGGATTTTACACTATTTGGTACTAACCCAGGGAGAGATCCCCAGCCATATCCCTCCTCATCATCAGCTAAAGAGTCTCATCAGATTTACGCTGAGTTTTTATGGAGTCTCACTGCCGGTGCCATAACTACAGTGGTCTTTTCTGTTTAAGGGTGCTATGGGATTGATATAAGGCTGATAAAGCCTTGCTGCCCACACAGTTAATGGGGACAAACAACTGCAGCCCTCCTGAAGCCACCACAAGAAGGCCACAGGCGCTGTGAAGAAAAAGCTGGGGGAAAAAAGCAGGATAGGGACCAGTAGCATTGAGTAGTTCTGCTTTTTTTTGTGCATGATCCAGCTGCAGTATGAGCCTGGGATGATCCCCTGAGGAAGGAAGAATCTCCCTGAGGAGGAGCTTCTAAAAGAAGCTTGGTTTCTGCAGCCAGTCACCCCACAAAACTTGGCAACTTGAAGCACAAACCCTTTTGAAGGCTTTCTTTCCCCCTCCTTTCTCTGCCCCTACCACAGAATATATATCATGCCCAGGACCCCAGAGAGCAATCAGGGCAGGAAAACAGTTTGGCTAGGAAATCTTTCCAATGTCAACATCCTCTATCCTGGGGCCTTGCTTTCCGTGAAAAAATGGACTTTGTGTACACATTTGCGTGGACTGGCCTTAAAGGCAAAGACCTATCCTGTGGGTTTAAAAAAAAAATTAAAGATATTCTACAGCCTAAAGAGATTGTGCTCCCTGAGTACCCCAGTGATGTATTTAGCAACATTTAGCAACATATTTATTTATACTGAGCAAAACCTTGAGCATTTCAATGCAGAGAAGCCCTGGGGCCACAGGGTTCTGTACCAGACCTCATATCCATCAACATTGTAAACTGTTGCTCCAGTCCTCGGCAAAAGTTGTGGAGTGATTTAGGGACTCTCGGGCTATTCAGACTCCCAGGATCTGGGCTAGGACGCCCATGGCTAAAGAGATTCCTGAGGCTTCTATGTCATCCTCCTTAATTTCTACCGGAGCAGCAAAACCCTGGCTTGATCAGTGCTGTGACTTGTCCATGCAGGCAGCCCAGCTGGGGCAGAGACAAGGAACTGAACCAGTGCAGTGAGGCTGAAAGTCAGACTGGTGGTGGCTGGTCCTGCAGAGCGACCAAGCAGGATCTGCTGAGCTGCACCAGTCACTTGAACCAGTGATTAGGAACTGCCGCAGCATCATTGTCTCTCTGCCATGCCTCATCCCTCCTCAGTCTCAAGGCTGATGAAAGGCAATCCTTGATGCAAAGCTACCCAAACTATGCTTCCCTTAGGGACACATATCCCTGCCAACAGAATCCATAAAACAGCGACAGTCATGACTACCATGCTGAAATATTGCCATTTCAATAGAAATACTATTAATCCTGCAAAGCAGGAAGGAATGAGAATTTTGAGAATGCACAACACCAAGAAGCAGCTTACTTCACAAGACTGACATGAGTATTATTTTGAAGGAAGTCGTATCCATGACCAAAAATAAACCCATGCCATTTCCCTGCTTGAATTTCCTGTAGATCTTTAAAGAATACAAAGACCTAACCAAGTCGTTCTCTTTGAAGGAAACATTTGAGATCATTAGCAACTTGCCTGCTGGGAGGTTCTTAAATCCAGATGTCTTTGTGGTAAATTTGCACAGAGCATTTGATACCTATTTATCCTCTCATTTACAAACCACGTGCAACTCATAAAGTCAGCACTACTCTAGGAGAGGCATGACTGGTGATTGCTGTGCTTGCAACAGACAGACCTTGGATTAACATGAGGTTTCGTTAAGTGGAGTTAACGTCGAGGTACAGTTCTTAATTGAAAACATCTGAAAAATTAACATTCTCATTTGGGCATTTTTCCAGGTCAGATGGTAGCGCCTGGATATTCTCTGGACAAACTATCTCATCCACTGTAAGTGTCCAAACACTTGGCTTGCTTCTCTGATGTATGTAAGTGTTGTTTTTATTAATCAGCCCAGAATAAGTTCATCATCCCTCATCACAGGTTTTTGTTCCACTGCTGTGTCTGGATCGCTAAAACCAGAGCACTAGTGTCACGCCCTCTGACAGTCTCCACACACTTTGGCAGTTTCATATTTGGATGACCCCAGTTGCTTTCATTTTGTAAAATTTCTTGAATTCTTTCAGCACTCGTCAACTCTAGAGCTTAAATACGCTATTGGTCTGGGGTTTTTCTGTTTGGTTGGTTGGTTGGTTTTCTTTCTACAGGTTAAAATCTCTTAACTCATTTATATTCCATGATTCCAAACATACTTAAAACACAAAGGGAATGTCCACACACTGCTTCCTGCAGTAGGTCCCCACTCCTTTGGTTTGGTTTCCTGGCTCTTATTACATCTTCAAATAGCACCTCTGTTCTTGGTCATTGAAAGCTTGGGCAGCCCCTTGAAGGAAGTGACTTTCACCTCAGCTCGATGGAAACTTGGGCTTCCAAGACTGAAGAAGTTTACATGGGGTCTAATGGACTCCAGTAAGCCATGCAGAAGAACTTTATTAAAAAATATAAATAATTTTACTGTTCTTTTTGGTGCTTGCTGCTAATGCCTCTGATGGAGAATATAAACCAGTTTGGGGCACTATGCTTCAAAAAGATTTAGACAGAAACAAAAAAAGTGAGGGTTAGGAAAAATGACCTCCTAGGAAAGGTTGAAGATGATTGGTCTAACAGAAAAAAACTTTAAGGACAAGACATCAAAAAAGGAGAAATTATTCATATGTTCTTTGGAGGTAGGACAAGTGCAATGTATTTTGATTGCACCAAGAGAGACCAAAGGCTGGTGCTAGAGACAGCTTCCTCTAGTGATAAGGACAGTAAACAGTGGAAAATATTGCCTGGGGAGGTTGTGGAATATCCATCACTCTTGGTTTCTAAAAGCAAATGTGACAGATGTGAGTTGGAATCATTCTGGTAGAGCTGGACCTGCTTTGGGCAAGGACTGTGGACAAGTTCAGTCCTCAAGGCAGTCTACTAGAGCTATTTTCTTTAATACTTGGTGATAATGTGCCTCATAGAGGGGATTAAATATTGAATAGAACAAAGAAAACTATCTCAAGAAAAGGAGATAAAAAGGCCTTGGACATTGCCAAGTTTTGGGGAGCAAAAGGTGTGCTTTAGTCTTCAAAGAGTCCTCTGATCTGTTTCTGTTTTGCATAAAGTTAATATAAAAGATCACTTTGTATGCAGCATTTAGGAGCCTGTTGACTTCAGAAAGGTCACTTAAGGTGGATAAGCTGGGTGGGTACTGGAGTCATTTCAGATACCTCATCGAGTTTCTCATATCCATCCCAGTGGTGGGCCTCGTGGGAGGAAGTGCACATATCGCCTGGCCAAGCAAAGATTTGTGCTATAAAGTTCAAAACCCTTTTGGAAGAGATTCAAAGCTAAACATAAATAATTTTTTTTAAATGAAAAAAAAAAAAATATGGGCACACAAGAATCAAGAATTCCAGTTCCAGGAAACTGAACTAAAGTTTAAGGACCATGTACAGAAAGGAAGAAAGAATTAAGCTGACCATAAATGTTTATGATAAAAATATTAGAGATGTGATCACAGTACAGGTCATGGAGTCTCAATTTATCATGTTTCATACTATTTACTAGGATTACAGAGTATCCACATGAGGGAGGAGGTTGCTGGGTTATCCCTCTTCCCACCTAAGAAACAAGAAGAACATACAGGACCATCTTTCAGAATTCCAGTTAACTTCCTCTTCTCCTTAAATCATCCAGTACTTTTATATAAGCCTCCTAAATCTTCTTCACAGTTACTTCAGTAACATCCAAAACCACATCTATCATCTTAAGGTGCCTTCCCCGATAGCAACTCATTAACAGATCTTCCAAATTCTGACTTCGCTGACACAGTATTTAATGAACTGTTGAGATCCAAAGCAGAATTCAAATGATGGGGAAATTGAGGTCTAAAACAGCAAAGACATAAGATGACATATTTCCAAGAGATTCACAGCCTCTATTTCTGTGAATAGTCTCATCTGTGCTAGTATAAAGTAGAAGCAACTCCACTAAACATGGCAAACCCCCCCCCCAATAATTGCACATCAGTATAGTTCCACTGTGACACCATGATCAGTGCTGAAAGTGCTCTCATGAATTGCCATTTAGATGTTACCTTTTTTGAAAGCCTTTAGCAATAATTGAGAAGGAAACAACTTCAATAAAAGCACTTCACAATTCTTCCCACGGCATAATGACATTTGATAAAAAGAGAATGTCTTTTTTCTTTTTTTTTTTTTTTTTTTTTTTGTTTATGAAGCTCGTGTGCTTTCCAAATGCATACAGCGAAGTCAAAATACTTAAAACAATAAATCATTTCCAAGACAGATGTTGCTGGTTTTGGGATATTATATGAAAAATGGCTGAGTAGATGAAAAAATGGCATTTGAGAGTTTATGGGTATAATGGAGACAAAGAAGCAAAGGACTGCTTAAAATTACATACAGGCAGTTTGATAGTTGAGATTTTCAACCCATGGGAAATGGACTTGTAACAGCAGTTAATGCTTTCCTTTCCAATGCACTCAAATCTGTGACAAATACCAAAGTTCAGAGGCAAAAAAATAACTTGGAGAACCCCCCTCTATCGTGATGCAAGTGTAAGATTTAAACTCAATTGGAATGGTCTGTACTTCTTTAAATAACTTAAGAAACTTTTGATCAAGCTTCATGGACCACTTAAGTCTCTCATAAACAACATGCAAGTTAGTAATATTTTTTTTCAGCTGGAAAGCTGGAGAGGGCAGAGTTTCCAACAAGTGTTGTTTTATGTTCTTAGATTTTTTTCCCTTGAAACAGAAAATTATGTTTTTTCCATTCAGTACAAAGCAAAAGCATAATCCTCAAACATACCTAATACACAGCCTGAATCTGCCAAGTTTGCATAACAAAAAAGAAAAAAAAAAGGGGGGGGGGTTGGGGAGAGGGGGAGAAAGAGAAAGACTTTGGAGCTAAATGACAGCAGTTGGAGAAGATGAATGAAGAAAAGTGAATGCTGTGCGTTTGTATTGTGTGGATTAATTTATGGAGCTTGAATGTCTTTGAATGCTCTTACTATGGATATATGAATACTTTTGATCAAGGAAAACACCCCTGGTGAAGAATAAAGTAATTACTAGATTTCAGTACTCCAAAACTGTGTATGAGAAACCCATGCTGAATAACAACAAAAATCACAGACTCTTACAAACAAGTATGATTAGTCACGGTTATGTAAACATGAGTATACATTCAATTTGTAAGTACATATTAAAAGGAAATATGTTAAAAGAGAAAACTTTTTCAGAATAACACATAATATGCAGAGCAAAATTATAGCACAAATAGGGAATTTCTTTCACAGGAGAAAGTCATCACAATAGAGGACTCTGGGGCTGCTAGAATGGACTGCATTGGAGTGAGGGCCCGCCACAGAGCCACATTTCTCTTTCTTGGCCACCAGTGAGGATGCTAACACTGATATCCCTTTCTCTGGCAGCAGTTTCACTTACACTGAAGTGTGGATAGCTAATTCCATATATACTTACTCGCTGATCTCTTTTTTTTTTTTTTTCTTTATTTGGCCCCATGAAGCACAGTTCACAGTTCAGGTGGCCAGGATAGCTCACTTATATGTTTTTGAACACTGAACAGAATATGTTCAGGTGTCTATAAGGCAAGGGACTCCCTGATTCCTTACTTCTTTTATTTGCTATCTGCCATATATCCTGGAGTCCTCTAAATTTGTGCCTAAGCCTCATATTACTGTTCTAGATCATGAATTGGTCAAGTTTCTCACAGCTGCTTTCTCCACTCTCTTTGCTCTTATGTGAATATTCTGATATAAAATGTAAATGTTGTAGTTTCTAGATATGATACAACTTCAAGTGGTACTTATTGGACATTTTTGAGCATCTCACCTAGCTCTTGACTGATCAAATACTCTTGAAAACTGTTTCTAGTGTTTCATTTGTAACTTCATGCAGATTCTAATTAAATAGAAAATCCATACTACAACACTTCTGCTTCCTACCTTGCAAATTTGAAACTGTTCTGTAATTGTCCTAGGGCAGATCATATCACTGTCAATAGCTGATTCTTAGACTGGAAAATGCAACATTAAATATGCAATCTAATACCAGCCACCACATTTGTTGGCTGCAGTTCCAAGACAACTTTGCTCTTTGGTGTGGAGGTCGGTGTGACTGCCAGGAAAGCCAGAGGGGTTTGTGATTCTACAGAGGCTCCTTTGTATCAGCAGTGTGAGCATATCTGCAGTAAGCCCAGTGGGCATGCAGGAGTGAGGGCTACCACGAGAATACTGACTGGTTCTGGAGACAAGAGAGAGCTCGTGGAGGAATGGTAGGCGCCTCTTCTTCTGTGCTGTTTCCCCTTTCAGTTTTACCCAGCCCTCCAGTCTTAGTGTCTGCCTTTCTTTTTCGAGAGGATCTTACATTTAGAAGCTCTTCTTGCTTTTACAGGTGGGTCTGCTCCGAAGACCATACAATTAAAATGCCTGAACTCACAATTAAAATGCCTGAACTCACCAGATGCCAAAAGTCTTCCTCAGAATTGCAAGGCATGAGGCATACAAAGCACCTAGCAGGAATCTTTGCCTTGGGTCCCAAAGCAGCACAGCTGCATGGAACTAGCAAATTTGTTGGGAAAACAACAGCACAGTGGTTAAGTCTTCCCATTCCAGAAGAGCTCATGTGATGCTAACTGGTGGGGCTCTGCAGTGTGATGATGCCCTCAGCTTCATAGTGTCACTAATGCTGATTACATCTGGGGTGTCTGCACTTAAAAAAGACTTGGGACAAGACAAAAGTACTGTGCCAGCAACAGCTCAAAACAATAGCCCAGATCAGAACAAGGTGGAGAAGCCATAGATTGCTGATTTTCTGGGCATTTGGGGATTGTTTATCTATTTTTTTTAGCTCTATTTTTTTTCAGTGATGGTAATTAGCAATATCTGTTTTGCAGAGAAAACTATCCACATCAATTCGTGAGAAGACTGTGAGTAAAGTACACACGACACATGGTGTGATATAAAATACCACTTTTAGCCAACTGGTACTGTTACTTTACATCTGTGAGACATGTTCATAGTGAAGTCCATTGCTTTTATCACTGTGCTGACCTAAGAATTCCCTTACAATTCCCTGGGCAATTACAAGGAGTTTTTGTAGGGCTGAGAATCTGGCCCGTTTGACTCCAAGCATCTGTGAAGTGTGAAACACAAACTCTGAAAATTAGATTGCTTTGTCAAAAAATCATCTTTAAATATTCCAAAAGCAAGAGATGTCAAAGTAAATTTTGCACACATCAAAGCAGAACAAAGTAATAAGCCACAGAGAGTAAAGGGAGATTCCAGGCTTGTGATTTAACTGCTCCCTTCTCCAAATTTAAAGAACAAAAATATTTTTCAAAGTATGAATCTCTTGGGCACTGTCATGTTATGTCACCAAATAATCCATTAAGGAATGTTAGCTCTACCTCTGCTGTTTGAAGTGCCAGAGGTTCCTTTGCCTGAAATGGCCTGTTATTCCCAAGGACAGAGGGAAGAAGAAAGTTCTCTTCATATTTTTCTTTCAGAGGATAATGGATTAAAAACAAAAAAATCCTAAATAATGAGATGGTGAGGAAACTCATTCTAAAGGATTCTAGAGGGCTGTAATAGTATGTCACCATCCATAGTAGGACAAGGCTCTGTTCCCTCCCTGTGCACAAATTGCTTGATTGCATTCAGTGCCACAGTTTGTTTCCTAATATTCGGCATGACGTTTTCCTGTTTCTAGCCTTGGGCTTACATGGGCTTGATCCAGCCTGCCCTGAAATTAATGGGAAGACTACTCTGTACTTCAGTGTCCCCTTTTCCTCTTGCTGGAGCCTGTTGGCTGCTCCAATGATTTCTCTCACTTTCATTTTGGCTGGCCTTCAAGTCCTTCCAAAATACCGTGCTTCTTGTTCTGTACGCACACGCAGAGAGAAAGAGGGAGGGACAAGATAATAACCCCTTTGCCATGTGTGGTGGCCAAGGGGCATGGGATGGCTCACGTGGCAGCAGAGCAGGGAACAAACGGAGCCTCCTGTCCCGGGCAGCCCTCGGCAGGCGCCCCAGCCTTGCCCAGCTACTCCCACTCCACCGCCACTGCCAGCACCAGTGAGCCAAGAGTTATGCTGCAACTCTCTACCTTTATCAAACACCACATGTTGAATTTCTGAGACGCCTAGACCCAAAACCTAGGCACCTAGAATCTAACAATCCCATACCTAGTCCTGGTATAATGCCTCCTTACTTGGGTGATTTGTCTTGTAACATTGAATTCTGTCTCAAAAAATCACTGTGAATACTGCTCCTTATCTATATTATAGCACTTAACTTACTATCTTTAGAGATAATCACTCTTTGGGTGATCTGCTTGCTTGACTGCAAACACCCTGGGTTGGTGAGGCATCGTAAAGAGTAACGTGTATACCTTCTAGGTGCTAAATACCAAAATATGTATCAGGATATTCTCCAACTCACAGCCAACAGCCTTGCACTTCTGGTGGTGGGGTATTTAGTAATTGTGGGCTTTCTTGTCTGGCTTTAACAATTTAATGTTAAGTTCTTGGAGGACTGTAGTTTGCCCACAGTGGCAGGCTTTGGTCCATAGGTATTTCCCTTTCATCCTATTTCTCACTCTTATTACCGCTTCTGTGTGATGACCTAAAGTACCAAAGGTATATATTTATCTTGACAGCAAGCATTTTCACCAGGCTGCTGTTAACACTTTCTGCGGGGAATGTTGCTCTATTCAGGGATGGTTTGACATATATTTTCTTTTTAGCCGCTTGCTTTAATAGGTCTGCTGCACTTTTAAGCAGCAATTAAGCTTTGTCACTGTAACGCGATGGTGACGTAGAACTCCTCTTCCAAGGTAAATCATCTGAACAGAGTGGCCCAAATCAGGGTCGTCACCTGAAAGCACAAGGCTGAGGGCACCGGGCCTGCTGAAATGATTCCTGCTGTGGTCAGTGCAGTGTCTGACAGTCATCTGCTTCCTGTCAGCCAAAAGACAGCCCACAGCGTGTGCTCAGACAGGGAAGGATGGGCAGCCAAGGCAATTTCAGGGTCTCAGGTAGGTCAGCTCAGTTAGGCAGTAGTGAAAAATATCCATGGTGTGGGTGGGAGGGCACCAGCAAGCTTTAGCTTTTTCTGAGGCACCTGTAACTCTCTATGTCTACATCAGTGAATAAGGGAGGATCAGGGGCTGATCCCTGGTCCCAGTTTTCAAAAGGAACACACTAGATGATGCCTATCCATCTGCAGGGTAGGCACTCGGAGAAACTTAAGTTTGAATCATCCAAGAGAAGCCAGGAATGACAATTAAACAGTGTGGACCATGTGCTACCAATACTCAAGTTCATTCCCACGCTTGCCCTTATTTAGAGCACAGACACACCAAATGCTATGCACATTTCATCAGCTTTGGGCTGGTTTTGCACATACCCACATGAACCCCAACTGTTTACCAGGTCTTTGATATCCCTGGCCATGTCTGCCAAACAGTGACATCTCCAGGTTTTTGGAGACACACTTCAGTTTCAGAAGGTGCTCTGAGGAAGCGTCTGTGATCTGAATGCTGTCAGCCAACTGCCTTTATCTATGATGCTCTATCTTGTATGCCCAGACTGCCTCAAAAATTCAAGTACTCTGTACATGTGGGTGGGAGTTGTCCTTTGGCATATGCCCAGTTCCACAAAATTATAGATATGAGCACTTGTTTCATATGGTTTGTTGTCAGCTTTCTTTCAGATGCGTCCTTGACAATGGTAAATAATTGGCTTGATTGCTTTCTATGCCTTTCTCTTACCCATTTTTCTAGCAATTTGAGGTTCTCATATCCTGGCTCATCTGCTCTACTTTCATGACCAGAAAATTAAGTCAGCTATGTATATCTAATTCCCTGTTTTTGTTGTGTACCTCAAAATTGTAGCATTGCAGCTTCAACATCGTGGAGAGTCACAAGCAATAACTCTTTTGAAATGCTCTCTAGTGATTTAGCGTCATTTTCTACTTCAGTTGCTTTACACCCTCAAACTTAATGATGAAACGACTCACATTAAACATTATTGCTAGACATTTCTTCTCCCTTTGGGTATCTTTTGGTTCTGTGGTGACAATGAACTCGGTCCATAAGATACCAGTCGTCTTCTGCTGTACGAATTTGTACTCCAAACAACAACTCACCAACATCACATAGTGTTGCTGCCTTATTTTGGGACAGGATAAATCATTATCTGTTTTCTGGTGGTATGTAATGGTTATATGTGGTAAACATGTCTATGCTGGTTTTTTTTTTCTTTTTTTCAGAATTCAGTAGCTGCCTGATGGTGGGAAAATAGTATAAATAACGTCTGTTAGTTTAAAAAACTATTATTAAAGTCATTTAGAAATTATCTTTAGATGCAGCTTTGTTGCTTTGACCCCTTTGGTACATAATCCTAAGGAAGTCAGCAACTGCATGTGAATGACATGGCAGAAAAGCACATTTTACTGTGGTTACAGTCAAATTTTATTCCACTTACTGAACTCTCTCAAACCAGGTTGTGGCCAGCAAGACTGTGAGATACATGCTGCTCCCAGGAGATCTAGCTAATCCTACTCCTGTTGTTGACAGGGATTACTCACTTCTTCTGCAGGTAGGATCCTAAATGCCACTGCCAACTTTCTTTATCTAGATGAGGTCCATAATCTTGCAAAAGAGCCATTTGACTTACCTGAGTGCTTTTAACATTACCTCTGCTTGCCATGAAGCACTGGGAATCATCTCTCTTCTCCAACGCAAGTAATCCCCATCCAGGAAAGTATTTAGTCATGAACTCCAGCTGTCTGCAAATGCGCAAGCTTGTCCGGCTACGGTGCTTGCCGAGCTTTTCCTCATCTAGTCACAGCACGGGGAAAGTGGAAGCACACTTAAACACATGCTTCAGGGACACCTGAAAGGCACTTCTGGGAAAAGGGAGCTTGATTACCAGCCAACTCTGCTTAGTTCTCCAATGAAATAAACACTGAAGTGAAGCATGGGAATCTGAAAAGAAAGAACATCCTGTTGTTCCTGGTAGGAAAAGTGTGTAAGAGAAGGCTGCAGCAAAACACTCATGCACAGAGTCACCATGATCTGTGTAACAAAAGATGCTGGTACAGTCATTCACACGGTGACACCCATTACCTCACCTTCAAGGGACTCAGAATAATCATGGCAGCTTGAATTTTATACCATCCTACCACCATTGCGGTGCTTTGGTTGACTGAGTTTTTCTCTCAAACATGGCTGAAGGCTAATTGCTTCACATATTTACTACCACCCTACTGCTTCTTTTGCATTTGATTTCCTGAGGGTTTTTTTTTAGTTTGCGTCATGGGGTTTGATTTTGGGACAGGTTTTTTGATGCCATCTTGTATTCGTATCATGAGGGTTTCTGAGGTTTACAGCATCATTTCTGTTTCATGCCTTTGCACTACATTAATACTATGTGTCTGCAAAATCTGACTCTTCATCTCACTTCCTGCCTGCTTGACAATGTTATTTTGTATTTTTTCTTTTATCAGTACATTTAATCTCAATGACTTCTCTTTCCATGAATATTGTATACAAAGTCTTTGTGCAGGGAGACCTTTATTACTCCACAGATTATTCATTTTTCCCTTTTAATTTATTTTTCTAGATTTTACCTTTGTGCATTTGGGTTTTGCATTCATATGGGTACATTTTTGTGTTTTCTCTCTTCTACTAGTGGACTAACAATTCTGGGTCTGTTTCATCTTAAATCTTGCATTTACATGGGAAACCGCTCCTTACCCTTGCATACAGTTCCAGCTTTTGGAGGCTCGTTGAGGAAAAAATCTCATTTTTAGGTACACTAAGATTTGATAATCATAGGAATTTTGAACAGTTCAGCAAAATGGTTATCTGTTCCAGACTGAGAAGATACTCTTCTTGGGTAGAAATAGTCTTAGAACGTTTTCAGTTCTTCACTTGGGTACCCACCAGTGTAGTGCTGATGCATCTGTTTAGCATGCGGCTGCACATCTCTGTGGCCACATTTATTTTGTTCCTCCTTCTGCCTGGCTTCACCACATCCTATATCTGTTTTCCAGTGCAGCTAGGGAATGTCCAAATGATGAGCATGGTCATCTGCATACAGGCAGCTATGGCACAGTGCCATGATTATTGGTTTTTCTTTAGCTGAAGGATCCAGAATTTATCCCTAATGACAGATACAGCTGCAACTGCCAAGCCATAAAGGCTCCCAGCTCGAAAATAAGCCGATGAGGGCACAGGTTCTCTTTGACTTTGTCAACAAAACAGTCAGTTCAAAACACTACAAGAGGTGAGAAAGATGCAAAAGGAGGGCAGTGGCACTCAAACCTGCAGCATTCCGTGGTGCTGCCAACATGATGACAGCAAGGTGATGGCTGCTTGTGGGAGGTTCGCTCTGAATCACAGCCATTTGCAGGTGCCAGCAGACACAGTGTGGGTAAAGAGCACGCTGAGCACGCTGCTGGCTTGGATGTGTTTTCCTTGGAGATAACACCAGCGGAAGAGGCTCTGATTAATAAGCTGAAAGCAAATGCAAATCTTATTAATGCTTACTTGGAATCCAATCCACAAGTCAGCATCTCATTAGGAAGAGGGCTACTATCAGTAAAACAGTGCCTCAAGGCTGCTGGTGTGTGACAGGGACAAACGGATGGGGCACTGGAGAGAAGACAGCCTCTATGAGCATGACTAGGAAGGGGCAGATTTGGGAAAGAAGGCATGTAAGACAAACTATGAGAAGCTGTGCCCCTACCCCAAATTGTGGGAACACCCACCAGTGCTCCGCTGTCAGCAGATAGCTGGAAACTCGCTGCTAAGGTGTGCACTTCGTACCTTCCTAATAATTGTCCCAGGCAGACAAGGACAGCCCACTGCTTCTGAGTGGTAACTCTGAAGCCTCCAGGAGGAGCGCAGGCAACCAAAGGATTCTCCCAACCTTCTAATAAGCTCATTAGCATATGTCTTTGCTAACAATACACATCAGAACTAGTCTACTTCCAGCTGACGGATCTCTGGGTTATTTTACCATTTGGAAAAAAGAAAACAAGCAAACTGGGAAATCACATCCAAAAATAGATTAAAAGAACATGAGAAGTGGAAGGTCAAAAGTTCAACAGTTGGGTAGTGCCAGAACTGGGACAGTTTACATAACCTTGCTGTAGCCTCCCTGAGTGGATGCAGCAGTTAGTCACAGGAACATGGATCTTTTTTTTGAGAGGATCCTGACTCATTTGGTGACGTAATGGCCAAAAGGATTAGAGAGAAAAATAGAAATATTCCTCTCCTCTCATTCAGGAGGTGGCACTGTGCAGAAATTCAGCCCTACAATGGAAAGAGTATTACTAATTTTCTTCATGAGCTTCTGCAGTACAGCCTGCCCAGAATATTTATAATTCTTTACAAATAATTAATCCTCAGGCTGCAGAAGTAATAAGATATTTTTATCCCCCATTTTATATGTTGCGGATGGAAGCACTATAGTCAAAGTATTCCCTCAGATAATCTGAGTCTCCTCATGGACTCAGTTATTCTTTAGCACCTGCTGACATTTTAGACCTGAAGATTGCTATGTTAGTTTCTGTTACACAGTGTGGCTTGGAGACAAGCAATGACAGACAAGAAACTGTTTGCTTCCTTTTTTTTTTTGGCATTTGGAGGTAATTCTTTGAAAAGTGTATACTTCTGGGACTCACAAAGCCCTATGTGGGCCTATTTCTTGGAAATATATCTGCAATACATCAGTGAATCTACTATGGTGTTGGTCTCTACAAGTAAATGAAGAAAGTGATATTTAAGAATAAACTTTGGCTTTATTCTACTGTAGGAAGTCAGCCTTCCCAGCATTTTTCTGATGGTCAGCAGAGGGCTAATGCTGACAGCAGAGGGAGGACAATGACACATCTTTAAGTATATTATCTGTTCTTCATCTCTACAAAATTACATGATGTAATATAGACACTGCCTCCTGTATCTTTGAAAATATACTGTCCCAAAAAGAGAAGAGCTATATTCCTTGGCTGGATTATAAATGCAACAAATTACTGTTGTCCCTAGTGTTCTTATCCCACTGGCTCCTCACTGCCATTTAAAACATATTTTTACTGAAAGACAATACCTTTTACCAACTTTCACAGAGAATTTAAAATGTTTATTTGAGTGCATAAAATAAGAGTAAGAAATTTTTTCTGACTTGAGTCGGATGTGACTTCTAATAAATCTGGAAGTTATGAAAAATGTCTTTAATATTTTTATGTTATTTCTGGATTTCCTAAGGTTGTCCCTTAGGTATGTTTTTCCCCTATGTCCATGTGTAGCCACAGAGAGTGCAGACACATCTGGAGTTTATAAACACAGAAATTTAACTTTTAGAAAATGTGTGATGCCATTTGAAGATGCCATTCTTACAGTTTGACACCTGCCTTGCTGGTTTTGGAAAACCTCTGTGTAGAGTCTGAGAAAACATCTCTTCCAATTTTTGTTTTAGGGATGTTCTAAGACAGTAAGAAAAGTAGGCTTGTATGAACGTAAATGTTTGAGATTAGACCCTCTACAGCAATAAGGAAGGTCTCTTCTGTTTATTCCTTAAAGACATAAGGTGATGATGTTTCTTCTGTCTACTTGCTCCCACAAATGACCTACTTAATACACAAAAGGCAAAGTGCTCTTTTCCTATCCCTGCCAATACCCTTCCTTCAGCTTCTGTGTATTAGTGTGACTACTGCTGACGAGCAGGATGAAGAGCTCAGTTCCAACCTTCCCTTCTGCTTCCAGGCTGCTGTTCACACCTCAAAGATGTTGTCCCCAGGGGGGCAGACCTGCCACCTCAGCATTCCCTGGCAGTAATCACCTGTGAGTCAGCAAGACCCATTTAGCACTCCCCAGTTGAAGCACCTCCTGCAAATATAGTGGGATGTTTGAGGCAAATACTGTCAGCCTCCTAAAATACTGTAGGCAAGTTCAGATCCCTTTTTTTCCCCCCCCACTACTCTGTAATTATTTATAATATGCTATACATGACAGGCTGGTAAAATACACCCAGCCAAAACCAAAACGAATGGAAGTGTTGCCAAGTTAGCAATGTAAAAAGGGAGGAAGTGTAAGACAGGAGATAAAACGGTGAAGTGGATTGCTGACCTATCAGCCTGTGATTAGTGTACTGGTTTGAGTGAAGAATTTGAGCATGACATTTGTTTATCCTTATGAAGGGTAATCTCAATTGTAACATTTGTGATTTTTAAAAAAAGAAAGGGGAAAAAAAGACACTGTAAAATTTAACACTTTGGCAATCTTTTAAAATACGAGTTCCTTAGGATATGACTTTTACACATTATGGCTCAGAAAAATCCAGCAGAGAATTCTGATGGGTTTTTCTGAGTCAGCCTAGTTTTACCAAGAGTGGCTTGACACAAACAAGGAAATTGAACTGATGTCCTTCCCTGTTCTACAAAAGAGCTGCCTTTACATCTTTACGTCCTTCCTTTACACCTCCTTGCAATTACAACTGTGACCATGTTTTGCTTCTCAAAATGTTACCTTTCATTGCAAACTGTGGATATTATTTATTCAGCATATATTCATGATAGCTGTCACTGATTTCTTGTCCACAGACAAGTCCAAAAGACACTCATGTGTCATTTTGTGGCTGCTACACTGCATTCCCAGATGCTAAATTATTAATACCAATAAATCCTAACCAGGCTCTGTAACTTTCATAGTGCTGTGAAAAGCCACGTATTTCTATAGGAAAATAGGAGCAGGGAATAAGAAGGAGAGAAGATCTTGACGCCACTTCATTTAGCACATGTGACTGCAGAATTAAGGTTTTGACAGTATTTCCATGAAAATGACTGATGGAGAAGCAGCATTTCAGCAGACATTATTTCAAGATTTTAATGAATAAGTGTTTTATAGTGAGGTTGGAGAAAGGAGAAAGTAGTTTGGCATGAGGAGGAAGGCCACACAGATGAAGGTTAGAGAAAACAGTGTCATGGACTTAAGGTTAAGGTATTTAGAAAAGTTGAGAGAATAAGAAGAGAGTATAAAGAACTGCTCCTGTGTTATATAGGTTAATTCAGTTATTTCTTCTGTTTAACTGGGAGAATGTCTGTCAGAGTTTCCAGGTGATTCCTGATGGCAAAGATCAATACAGTCAAACCCTGGTGGTGAGTACTAAAGAACAAGACTTGTGTGAGGAGGAGCTGCTGTGGGGACATGTGGGCTTGACTCATGCAGAGGGAACACTCCAGCATGTCTCACCTCTGCCACGGGGGCTGCAGGAACTCATAGCAGCTCTGCTGGCCTTTGTGATCCTGAAGAAATCACCCTAAAGGGGAAACCCAAGGCTTCTTCCTATGCTTCCCACTCAACTACCAGCACTTGATTCCTGACTCTACGCCTTGCTCTTCAGCTATACTAGCTCAGAGTCAGACTTTCTATGACATGCTGCCAAGCTAGTTTATCTGCCCAAGCTTAGACGAGTTCTGTGGCTGCTGTGTGATATTATTTTGGTCTGCTTTCATTGGTTTTCTGGTTTGGTTTGAAAAGAGTATCAAGTAGTTTTTTGTCTATTTCTTTTTCTTTGTGTGATTCTGGTTTTAATTCACAGCAAGAGCATCCAAATTTTGGACAATGATTCTTTATTCACACTTCTTTTGATAATAAAATTAAGTGCATTTCTTACCTGTAGCTTTTGCAGAAAGAATATCTGGTTGGTTGATTAATTTCCAAGATGCTTAAGATCCCCAAGAAACCTCTATTGACTTGTGGGGAGGTAAGATTATGTAAAAGCCCAAAAAAAGGGCAAATAAGGTATGCAAAAATGCCTCTTTTCCTAGAACCACATGCTAGTTTTCTGCTGAGGAGCATGGCATATTAAGACACCATTTGCAGTCCTAATAGTCTCCAAGCTGGAAGTCCATAAACCTGCTCTGCCTCCAGACTGCTCTGGGCCAGCTGAGGCTGGGCTCTGGACAGGAGCTCTGTTCTACATGAATGGGTACCTGCTGCCTGAGCTTCTCAAAGTCTACAGGATCAGGATCCCAATCAGTGTTTCTGGAAAGGCATAATCAGACCTCTCCACCGAGCTGCAGTTTTCATCCAACAGGAGGAAAATCAAAAGTCGAGTTTCCAATTTATCTATAATTTCTACTCTTGTGCTGATTATACCTTTAAAATGGTAAAATAAATTATTTAAAAAGTCAATCTGCATAGAAGGATTTAAGATGGAAACTAAAAATGAGCTACCTAGGAGCCTGAAAAACTTGTTTCTTTGTACATCTATAATCAGGTTTAAAATGAGAAGTGACACAAGTAACATCTTATTTTGGAATTCCCCATCTTCTCCAAATTCTTTATGTGAACTTGTGAAACAAACTCTGTTTGGTCCTGAAATGTAATGATCAAGACTCACCTACACACAACCTACACAGTCACCCAGACAGAGAAGTGAAACCCCTTTTTGTTCTGAACACTCAGCTGTAGACATCCTGATAAGAAACAAGTTTATATTTGAACTTGTAAAACTGCAATTTCATCAGGAAATCAAATTGTCAAGATGACATGATTCTCTGGTTAAATACCAGCACAGAAAAATGAAATCCAGAGAGAAGAAGTGAAATAGGAATGTAAACCTCATTTATCAAAAACTCGAGCTATAGTTCTCTTCGCTATTTCAACATATTTAATTAAGTTTCTCTCCCTCTGCATTTGTATTTTATATGTCTCTCCTGTTCTTGTTGAAGCCTAAACTGCAATTTCTTCAGTCCTAAGGCAAAAGAGCTTTCCAAGCCCAGGAGACAAGTGACAGCGAGATGTGCCAATCTGTCAGTATGGGAACACCCCAGGTCACAGACAGGGCTGTGCTGGGGAGAGGACTCGAAGCTGGAGCATGTGGTGCTTTCAGTGGGCGTTGGAGGTGGATGCAACACCTTGAGAAATGCTGGGAGGATTTGCGGCGTTGCCGAGAAGCCGAAGGGAACAAAGCGTACCGAGAACTTTTCCGATCACCTGTCTGCGGAGCAGGGTGCCCCGTGACCGGAGGGCAGTGCAGCCTGCACATCTTTGAACACACCGCAAGAATGAAGCCCCAGCGGAGGCGACCAGCCGCGCTGTGGGGACAGCAGGTACACCCTGAAAGACAAACATCGTGGGGCTGACTGAAACATTCCGTGATTAAATGTGGAAAATGGAATAAAACAGTAACTCTGGAAAGCCTCCGCGTATTTCATTACCGCCGTTGCCTTATCACACACTCCTGCCAATTTCAAGAATTAGGGGTAAAACAATCATAATAGTAAAACAAGACGTCGTCTTTCACAAAGACGTATAATCTTCTTAGGATTGTTCTCCCATTCATCGGAGATGTTGAGACGCTCAGCTCACTCCTCCCGCCTCCCAAGGCGCCCCAGAGGGGCGCGGAGCATCGCGAACCGCTCCGGCGGGGGCAGCTGCCGGCCGCGACCCCCGACACGGAGAGCCCATCCCTTCTCTTCTCCCTTCTCCCTCCTCTTGGCCCCCGGCTTCCCTTCCCGGCCACGGCGGGCCGGCAATGGCTCCCTCACGGCCGCGCCGGGCGCCCGGAGCCGCGGCCGCTGCCCGGGGGCGTCAGTGGGCGCTGCCCGCCCG